>ML844862.1:9909-30476 GCA_009831015.1 Picea engelmannii | reverse complement strand
TGGAATAGTGGAAGCATTTAATAAGATTTTGGAGAATGACTTAACTAATATTTTCAATGTGAATAGGGATGATTGGGATTTGAATATACTAGCAATATTATTGGATTATAGAACTAAATGCAAGAAACTCATAGGACATACACATTTCATATTGGTGTATGGTTACAAAGTAGTAGTCCCTTTGGAGTATTTGATACCTAGTCTATGCATCGCATCCATTACAAACATGATAGAAATAGGTGCAACCCAAGAAAGGTTGGTTGAACACATGGGATTAGAAGAATAAAGGATTATGATTGGTTTTCATTAGGAAAGTACATAAAGAAAAAGATAAATCTTGGCATGATAGATACATAAAAAAGAAGAAATTTAATGAAGGATATATGGTTCTCCTCTATGATAGTAAATACTTACAACACCTAGGAAAATTCAGGATGCATTAGCTAGAGCCATATAAGATAAAGTCTATCAAAGACGGAGGCCTTGTGCAGCTCCAAGATTAAACATGAAAAGAAATGCAAGGATTGGTGAATGGTGGTTGACTGAAACTGTATAGGGATAGTCGAACCAACAACCCTTAACAGTTGCATCGTAGGAAAATAAATTGTACGTAGTCTATATAGAAGAAATAGAAAAATAAAGAAAGAAAGAGAAAAGAAAATTGGACAAAAAAAAAAAATATGAAGATGGACAAGTGTTTTGCATGTTGTAAGATGATGTAGCACGGAGAATATGGTAATTGATATGAAAGAAAAGGAATACATTGTGCACCAGATAAATGTGACTACATAAAAAAATATGTGCATCGATATAGAGAGTAGTTGAAAAAAGGAAAAAGGAGGTGGTAGGAAAAGTACAACATGACAGAGAATTTATGGCATGACATATAAAAGTGGAAAACATGAACAGGAAGAATCACTGTGACTTGGTGAGAATGGGAGCTAAGAGGAGAAAACTCAGAATAAGATGGTTATTTTGAAGTGATTCAAAGAATATTCAGACCATCCCTGTAACATCCCCGACCACCCAAGTCGGGCCATGCTATAACAGGGATTCTCTAAAATAAGAGGGATATAGCATCCCTATTTGAACATTAAGAAATCCATATTCAACACACCATTTGGAATTTTACTAGGGCATGTGTTGTGTAAGCATGGTCTGTTGGTTGATCCTGCCAAGGTTGTTGTTATTGTTAATTTACCGCCACCTAAGTCAATGTGAAAATTGAGAGTTACAGTTGGTCATACATGATACTATACAAATTTATAAAGAGCTATGCACATATTACTGCGCACATGGAGAAGTATTTAAAGAAGGATATTAATTTTCAATGGAATGATGAGTGCCAATAGATTGTGGACATATTGAAGGAGAAAATGGTGACATCACCAATTCTGGTGTTTCCAGATTGATCAAAGGAGTTCCATGTTCATGTGGATGCATCGTCAATAACACTTGGAGCAATATTAACAAAACCAGGAGAAGGTGACATAGATCACCCAATAGCATTTGGAAGTCATAACAGAATTACAATACAACATAAAAGGAAGGTTTGGATATGGTGTATGCATTGCATAAGTTCAAACAATATTTGTTAGGAACACATTTTAAGATGTTCATAAATCACTCTGCTCTTAAATACCAGGTAAATGAGCCAATATTGGGGGTAGAATATGTAGATGATTTTTGTTATTCCAAGAGTTTAATTTTGAAGAAGTTGTGAAACATGGAATATTGAATGCAGGGCCTGATCATCTTTATAGGATAACCAATGCAGAGGAACCAAGCAACTTGGAGGACAATTTTCTTGATGCAAAATTGTTTTCAATGCAGATTGTCGATGAATATTTTTATGATATCATTGAGATTTTGAGTATAGGATTTTCTCCAAGGGAATATATCACTGCACAAAAGAGAAATTTGGTGGTTAGAGTTGTAGATTACCAACTTGTTGTAGTACATTTGTATAAACTAGGATAACATAATATTTTAAGGAGATGTGGCATGGAGCATGAACGTCCTATCATTTTAGCAGAATCACATGAAGGGATAGCATGAGGACATTATGTAGGTAAAGCCACTGTGTAGAAGATACTATCCGCAGGATTCTGGTGGTCAATAGTTTCTAAGGATGAAAAGGAGTACTGTGAGGTTTGTGATGTCTATCAAAGGGTAGGGAAGCCATCCAAGAGGAATGAGATACCATTAAAGCCTCAAATAACTATTAAAGTGTTTCAAAAATGAGAAATTGACTTTGTAGGTACAATTAATCAACAAACTAGAATATCTGGAGAAAGGTATATCATTACAACGCCAAAATATTTCACCAGATGGGTTGAAGTAGTAGCAATAAAATATTGCACCACCCTTCCTATTTGAACAATTAATTACAAGATTTCGATGCCCTATGATTTTGGTGAGTGATCAAGGAACTCATTTTATCAATAGTAACATCTGGGTAGTTCCTGAAGAATTTGAGATACACCATGAGAAGAGAACACCATACTATCCTCAAGATAATGGAATGGTGGAAGCATTTAATACGATTTTGGAGAATGATTTAAATAAGATTTTCAATGTGAATAGGGATGATTGGGATTTGAGGATACTAGCAATATTATTGGATTATAGAACTAAATGCAAGAAACTCATAGGACATACGCCTTTCATATTGGTGTATGGTTACAAAGTAGTAGTCCCTTTGGAGTATTTGATACCTAGTATGTGCATTGCAGCCATTACAAACATGATAGAAAGAGGTGCAACCAAAGAATGGTTGGCTCAACTCATGGAATTAAAATAATAAATGATTGTGATTGATTTCCATTAGGAAATTACATAAAGAAAAAGATAAATCTTGGCATGATAGATATAGAAAGAAGAATAAATTTAAGGAAGGATATCTAGTTCTCCTCTATGATAGTAAATACTTACAACAACGAGGGAAATTCAGGATGGATTAGCTAGAGCCATATGAGATAAAGTCTATCAAAAATGGAGGCCTTGTGCAACTCCAAGATTAAACAGGAAAATAAGTGCAAGGATTGGTGAATGGTAGTTGATTGAAACTGTATAGGGATAGTTGAACCAACAACCCTTAATAGTTGCATCATAGGAAAATAAATTTCACATAATGTATATAGTAGAAATAGAAAAATAAAGAAAGAAAGAGAAAAGAAAATTGGAAATAGAAAAAGAAAAAAATATGAAAAGTACAACGCGACAGAGAATTTATGGCACAGCATATAAAAGTGGAAAATGTGAACATGAAGAATCACCGTGACTTGGTGAAAATGGTAGCTTAAAAGCAAAAGCTCATAATGAGAAAGTTATTTCGAGGTGATTCAACGAATATTCAGAGCATCCCTGTAATATCCCCAACCACCCAGGTTGGGCCATGCTATAACAGGGATGCTCTGAAATAGCAAGGATATAACATCCCTGTTTGAACATTAAGAAATGCATATTCAACACACCATTTGGAATTTTACTAGGGCATGTGTTGTGTAAGCATGGTCTATTGCTTGATCTTGCCAAGGTTGTTGTTATTGTTAATTTACCACCACCTAAGTCAATGCTCAAACTAAGAGTTACAGTTGGTCATACATGATACTATACAAATTTATAAAGAGCTATGAAAATATTAATGCACCCATGGTGAAGTATTTAAAGAAGGACATTAATTTTCAATGGAATGATGAGTGCCAATAGATTGTGCACATATTTAAGGAGAAAATGGTGACATCACCAATTTTGGTGTTTCTAGATTGGTCAAAAGAGTTCCATGTTCATGTCGATGCATCTTCCATAACACTTGGAGAAATATTAACACAACTAGGAGAAGGTGACATAGATCACCCAATAGCAATTGCAAGTCATAATAGAATTAGAATACAATAGAAAAGGAAGGTTTGTATATGGTGTATGCATTGCATAAGTTCAAACATTATTTGTTAGGCCAACATTTTAAGATGTTCACAAATCACTCTGCTCTTAGCTACCTAGTCAATGAGACAATATTGGGGGTAGAATATTTAGATGATTGTTGTTATTCCAAGAGTTTGAATTTGAGGTAGTTGTGGAACATGGAGGATTGAATGCAGGGCCTGATCATCTTTACCAGATAATGAATGTAGAGGAACCAAGCAACTTGGAGGACAATTTTCTTGATGTAGAACTATTTTTAGTGCAGATTGTTGATGAGAATGTTTATGATATCATTGAATTTTTTATTATATGATTTTATCCAAAGGAATATATCACTGCACAAAAGAAAATTTTGGTGGTTAGAGTTGTAGATTACCAACTTATTGTAGGACATTTGTATAAACTAGGAGAACATAATGTTTTAAGGAGATGTGGCATGGAGCGTGAACGCCCTATCATTTTAGTAGAAGCACATGAATGGATAACATGAGGAAATTATGTAGGTAAAGCCATTGCGTAGAAGATACTACGCACATGATTATGGTGGACAATAGTTTCTAAGGATGAAAAGGAGTATTGTGAGTCTTGTGATGTCTCTCAGAGGGTAGGGAAGCCATCCAAGAGGGATGAGATACCACTAAATCCTCAGGCAACTATTAAAGTGTTTCAAAAATGATAAATTGACTTTGTAGGTACAATTCATCCACCAACTAGAATATCAAGAGAATGGTATATCATTACAACGATAAAATATTTCACCAGATGGGTTGAAGGAGTAGCAGTAAAATATTACAGTGCACTTCCTATTTGAACATGTAATTACAAGATTTGGATTCCCTAGGACTTTGATGAGCTATTAGGGAACACATTTTATCAATAGTACCATCTAGGTAATTCCTGAAGAATTTGAGATACACCATGAGAAGAGCACACCATACTATCCTCACGCTAATGGAATAATGGAAGCATTTAATAATATTTTGGAGAATGATTTAACTAAGATTTTCAATGTGAATAGGGATGATTGGGATTTGAAGATACTAGCAATATTATGGAATTATAGAACTAAATGCAAGAAACTCATATGACATACAACTTTCATATTGGTGTATGGTTAGAAAGTAGTAGTCCCTTTGGAGTATTTGATACCTAGTCTGTGCATTGTATCCTTTAAAAACATGATAGAAAGAGGTGCAACCCAAGAAAGGTTGTCTCAACTCATGGCATTAGAAGAATATAGGATTATGACTCATTTCCATTAGGAAAGTACATAAAGAAAAAGATAAATCTTGGCATGATAGATACATAAAGAAGAATAAATTTAAGGAATGATATCTAGTTCTTCTCTATGATAGTAAATACTTACAACAACGAGGGAAATTCAGGATGCATTATCTAGAGACATATGAGATAAAGTTTATCAAAGATGGATGCCTTGTGCAACTCCAAGATTAAACAGGAAAATAAATGCAAGGATTGGTGAATGGTAGTTGACTAAAAATGTATAGGGATAGTCGAACCAACAACCCTTAATAGTTGCATCGTAGGAAAATAAATTTCACATAATGTATATAGTAGAAATAGAAAAATAAAGAAAGAAAGAGAAAAGAAAATTGGAAAAACAAAAACAAAAAAATATGAAGTAGATGGACAAGTGTTTTTCATGTTGTAAGATGATGTATCACGACAAATATGGTAATTGAAATGAAAGAACAAGAATAAACTGTGCACCATAGAAATGTGACCAGACAAAAAATTACATGCGTCAATACAGAGAGTAGATGAAAAAGGGAAAAAAGAGGTGGTAGGAAAAATACAGCACGACAAAGAATTTATGGCAGGACATATAAAAGTGGAAAACATGAATAGGAAGAATCACTGTGACTTGGTGAAAATGGGAGCTAAAAGGCGAAAACTCAGAATGGGAAGGTTATTTCGAGGTGACTCCCAAAATATTCATAGAAACCCTATAACATACCCGCCCACCCAGGTCGGGCCATGCTATAACAGGGATGCTCTGAAATAACAGGGATATAGCATCCCTGTTTGAACATTAAGAAATGCATATTCAACACACCATTTGGAATTTTACTAGGGCATGTGTTGTGTAAGCATGGTCTGTTGGTTGATCTTGCCAAGGTTGTTGTTATTGTTATTTTACCACCACCTAAGCCAATGTGCAAATTGAGAGTTACATTTGGTCATATATGATACTATACAAATTTATAAAGAGCTATGAAAATATTACTGCGCCCATGGTGAAGTATTTAAAGAAGGATATTAAGTTTCAATGGAATGATGAGTGCTAATAGATTGTCGACATATTGAAGGAGAAAATGGTGACATCACCATTTCTGGTGTTTTCATATTGGTGAAAGGAGTTCCATGTTCATGTGGATGCATCTTCCATAACACTTGGAGAAGTATTAACACAACCAGGAGAAGGTGACACAGATCACCCAATATGATTTGCAAGTCATAATAGAATTATAATACAACAGAAAAAGAAGGTTTGGATATGGAGTATGCATTGCATAAGTTCAAACATTATTTGTTAGGACAACATTTTAATATGTTCACAAATCACTATACTCTTAAATACATGCTCAACGAGCCAATATTGGGGGTAGAATATGTAGATGATTTTTGTTATTCCAATAGTTTGATTTTGAAGTAGTTGTGAATCATGGAAGATTGAATGTAGGGCCTGATCATCTTTCCAGGATAACCAATGCAGAGGAACCAAGCAACTTGGAGGACAATTTTGTTGATGCAGAACTATTTTCAGTGCAAATTGTCTATGAGTATTTTTATGATATCATTGAATTTTTGAGTATAGGATTTTCTCCAAAGGAATATCTCACTGCACAAAATATAAATTCGGTGGTTAGAGTTATATATTAACGACTTATTGTAGGACATTTTTATAAACTAGGAGAACATAATATTTTAAGGAGATATGGCATGGAGCATGAACGTCTTATCATTTTAGCAGAAGTGAATGAAGGGATAACATGAGGACATTATGTAGGTAAAGCCACTACGTAGAAGATACTATGCACAGGATTATGGTGGCCAATAGTTTCTAAGGATGAAAAGGGGTATTGTGAGGCTTGTGATGTCTGAAAGAGGGTAGGGAAGCCATCCAGGAGGGATGAGATACCATTAAGGCCTCAGGTAACTACTAAATTGTTTCAAAAATGAGAAATTGACTTTGTGGGTACAATTAATCCACCAACTAGAATATTAGGAGAAAGGTATATCATTATAATGACAAAATATTTCACCAGATGGGTTGAAGCAGTAGCAGTAAAAGATTGCAGAGCACTTCCTATTTGAACATGGAATTACAATATTTGGATGTCGTAGGATTTTGATGAGTGATCATGGAACTCATTTTATTAATAGTACCATCTAGGTAATTCCTAAAGAATTTGAGATACACCATGAGAAGAAAACACCATACTATCCTCAAGCTAATGGAATAGTGGAAGCATTTAATAAGATTTTGGAGAATGACTTAACTAATATTTTCAATGTGAATAGGGATGATTGGGATTTTAAGATACTAGCAATATTATGCGATTATAGAACTAAATTCAAGAAAATCATAGGACATACACCTTTGATATTGGTGTATGGTTAGAAATTAGTAGTGCCTTTATAGTATTTGATACCTCGTCTGTGCATTGCAGCCATTACAAACATGATAGAAAGAGGTGTAACCCAAGAAAGGTTGTCTCAACTCATGGAATTATAAGAATAAATAATTATGATTGGTTTCCATTACGAAAGTACACAAACAAAAAGATAAATATTGGCATGATAGATACATAAAGAAGAATAAATTGAAGGAAGGATATTTGGTTCTCCTCTATGATAGTAAATACTTACAACACCTAGGGAAATTCAGGATGCATTAGCTAGAGCCATATGAGATAAATTATATCAAAGATGGAGGCCTTCTGCAGCTCCAAGATTAAACAGGAAAAGAAATGAAATGATAGGTGAATGGTAGTTGACTGAAACTGTATAGGGATAGTCAAACCACCTACCCTTAATAGTTTTGTCATAGGAAAATAAATTGCACATAATGTATATAGTAGAAATAGAAAAATAATGAAAGAAAAGAAAACAAAATTGGAAAAACAAAAACAAGAAAATGTGAAGTAGATGGACAAGTGTTTTTCATGTTGTAAGATGATGTAGCACGGAGAAGATGGTAATTGAAATGAAAGAACACAAATACACTATGCGCCAGAGAAATGTGACTAGAAAAAAAGATATGTGCGTTGATATAGAGAGTAGCTAAAAAAGGGAAAAAGGAGGTGGTAGGAAAAGTACAATGCAAGATATAATTTATGGCATGACGTATAAAAGTGGAAAACGTGAACAGGAAGAAGCACTGTGAATTCGTGAAAATGGGAGCTGAAAAGAGAAAACTCATAATGAGAAGGTTATTTCGAGGTGATTCAGATAATATTCAGAGAATCCATGTAACATCGTCAGCCACCTGCTCTGAAATAACAATAAATTCTATACATACAACATATACATGCTAAACTCATAAATATAAAACATGTACATATACACAACATGCAATTGAATACATAAATGGTACTTATTTTTTTATGAAAGACCACCAACTGTGTGCAGACCTTCCACGAACCGCCCGACCTTAGACCAGACTTCTCATCACTCTCAACAATGAGTCACCCTGAGATGGCACTAAACTCCACCCGTGTAAAGCGATTCCTAGGATAGGTTGAGATGAATGGAAGTTGCATAATCAATAGGAAGGATTCTATCCCATGAGCCAACTCACACTAACAACCTACAACTTCTCATTCCCCACATGCGTGTCCCACCCTAGGAAGTGTGCCCCTTCTCTGCTCAAAATTCCTTCAACTACCCTACTTCCCTTCCTGGGCTTCAACAATAGGACATACAGGAATTCTTAGAGTAGTATAGCTGTCATTGAGCTCCCTCTGTGAAAATCACTTCCCCAACAAACTCTCTCACCTAGAGAGAGTTGCTTACAGACTTGACAACTTGCTTCTTCAGTCCACTCCTAGGTCAATCAACTAAGGGTGATGGAAACATCAAATCTCAAGTATAGAAAATATGATGGCAACAAGACACGCTCAGTCAAGGAACTACGTTGGCAACAACAAAATTTCATTAAGGCATAGTACTAGCACAAGTGAAGTACAAGTGCATTGTTCTTCACAGGAAAAGTAGGAGATATCTCCAAAAATGTTTCAAGTTCGAGAGGTACGTTAATTTTTCAAATTCCAATGATGGAGGGGATGGCTCCATTCGTTCGTGCATGAGTGAATGGGGAAAAAGATGCAAAACAGTCTATTTTCCACCACCTATATTTTCATGTGCCATGATTGATACATGGCTCTCTTGGATCTTGTTTCTCTCCACTTGGGATTCATTTTCTCTTGCATGATACTTACTATAAAACAATTATCCTCACCTTAGTATTTAGGAAATAATAATATAATATTCTCTTGGGGTTAAGTCATCAAGCTTAGCCCTTTTTCCCTAGTCTCTTAGTCCCTTCCCTTTCCCTACCTAGTGGAACTTAG
Source organism: Picea engelmannii (assembly GCA_009831015.1). NCBI lineage: Eukaryota > Viridiplantae > Streptophyta > Pinopsida > Pinales > Pinaceae > Picea > Picea engelmannii. Next base: position 20,952 of record ML844862.1, on the reverse strand, counting down.
TCTCCCATTCTATTTTATCGTGGTCATTCTACACACAACAATGTATTATATTAATGATACGAGTGTTTACATATTAAAAAATAGGCTCACTGGCCTTTAGGATATAGGCTCACTGGGCTTTAGGATATAGGCTCATTAGCCTTTAACATCTAATATCTCTAGCCTAAACATCACATAAGACTCCTCGTTTATAATCACCTGGCTCACCATCTTAAAAAACATGTTTACAATTCTGCAGGGGCTCGGCCTTGGGGTATTATAATCTACTCCCCTTATTTATGCACTTTCCGTAGTGCATCTTACTTATATATTACATCAATATTTTTCATAAATCTTCAAAAATATGTGGTTATTCTGCCCGCATGGAATATTCATGCTCCCAAGTTGCATCCTCTGGACCGTACTAGGTCCATTGGACCTTTGCAATATCTATTGCTCAATTCTAGAGTTGCTTGATATTTTGGTCGAGTATGCACACCAAATGCACTTGAAAAACGCCTTCTTTCTCCACCTAACTCATATTCCAATCAATAACATGATTAGCATTGGGTATATACTTTTTGATAAATGATACATGGAATACATTATGAATAGTCATAGATGCAAGTAAAGAAAACATATAATCTACAATCCCAATCCTCTCTAGTATTTCAAATGACCCACAATATTGACTTTCCAACTTTGAATAGTTTCCCAACTTCAGGGAACTTCTTTTGGCCCTCACTTTCAAGTATACATGATCACCCACGCAAAATTCCCTCTGAATTCTTCCCTTATCAACATAACTTTTCTTCCTATCTTGAGAAATCTTTAAATTCTTCCTTATATCTTCTCATTTCCCTGATAAACTCTGGCCCAACTACTTCTCTATATGTTGGGTTGTCTAAGATTACTAGCATGTTTCACTTTCTACAATAAAGTGCCTCAAATCCCTTCAAAGATGTTGGGTACCCATTGTTGTCAGCAAACTCTACCAAGTGTATATAGTGTTCCCAATTTGATGGCATATCCATCACATACATCCTCAACATATCCACAATCACTTGGTTCACCCTATTTTTTTCCCATCATATTCTGGATGATAAGGTGTGCTAAAATTCAGATTTGTTCCAAATCCTTTAAACAATCATTTTTAGAACTTTGAGGTAAACTTGTGGTCTCTCTCAGACATAATTTTCTTGGGAATACCATGCAATCGAGCTAATTCCCTCATATAAATATCAACAACATTGGTTTCCTTGTGAGTAAGCTTCACTGGATTGAAATGGGAAGCTTTTCCAACACCGCCATGATCGAATAATGTTGCTTGCCTGTTCTGGGAAGTTTGGTGATGAAGTCCATTTTCACCACTTCCCATTTCCACTCAGGGATAGGTAATGGAGGCAACAACCCAACTAGGTGTCTATGCTCAGCCTTGACCTTTTGACACTCCAAACAATTGACAATGTACTCATCAATTTCTTTCATCATGCGTAGCCAATAATATTGGCTCTTGACTGCTGCAATTGTTTTCTAATATCCTCAGTGTCCAACATAGGGTACATTATTCATATGTTTCAAAATTAGGATTCTCAATTCTTGGGAATGGGGTACATAAATTATGTTTCTATACATGATAATTTCATCAATCCCCATCTTGTAATATTCAACCTTCCGTTGCAAATTTCCTTGCTATAATTTTGTTACTAATTCCTTGTATTGGAAATCTAATTTTGCAGCTTCCAATACTATATCCTTCAAATTAGATTGATAAATGTTTATGGTTGTAGCATGCAACTCATGCACTCTCATGATGAGTGCATCAACCACCTTGTTCTCTTTCCCCTTGATATGATTTATATCAAAGTCACACTCATTGAGAAATTCCAACCATCTACTTTTCCTGGAATTTAAAGTTGGTTGATGAAATAAATATTTCAGACCATTATGGTCTATTCTCAGCTCAAACCTTTTTACCATGAGGTAGTGTCTCTAGTTATTCAAGGCATGCACTATGAATTCCAATTCCAAATCATGAGTGAAATAATGCCTTTCATGCTCCTTCAACTTTCTTGATTCATAACATATGACATACCCCTTTGGACTAAGGAATCCACCAAGTTCTTCTTTGCATGCATCTGTGCATACCATGAAATCTTTATTCGGATCGAAAATCCTTATAATTGGAGCACTAGTTAACAACTCTTCAAATTCGAGAAGTTCTTTTCACACTCTGTTGTCCATTGAAACGTCACCCCCTTCCTTTGAAAGGAAATGATAGGGTGAGAAATCCTTGAAAACCCTACCATGAATATTTTGTAGTAGCCAGTTAGACCCATGAAGGATCTGAATTTTGTCACATTCTTAGGTGTTTTTCACCCTATAATAGATTCAATATTTTTAGGGTCCATTGCTATCCCTTCTTCGGATATGATATGCCCCAAATATTAAATTTGGTTTTGATAAAATGAGAACTTGCTCAATTTGGCATACAACTGGTGGTCTCTTAACACGTGTAAAACCATCTTCAAGTGATGCTCATGTTCCTCTTTCGACTTGGAATATATAAGGATGTCATCCAAAAATACAATGATAAACTTGTCCGGGTACTCTCTGAAAACACAATTCATTAAACACATAAAAATAGATGGTGCATTTGATAACCCAAATGGCACCACTCTGAATTCACAATGACCACACCTTTTTATGAAGGAAGTCTTGCTAATATTTTCATCTTTAATTATCACTTGATGCTAACCATATCTCAGATCAATATTTCAAAATATTTTTTCATTCTTCAATTGATCAAAGAGATCATTGATCCTTGGCAAAGGATACTTGTTCTTTACAGTTACCTTGTTCAATTATCTGAAGTCAATGCACAATATCAATGTCTCATCTTTCTTCTTCACAAATAAGGTTGGGGCACCCCAAGCTGACCCCTTCTTCATAACTTCTTCAAGTTGTATTTAGAGTTCCTTCAACTATGGAGTACTCATCCTATAGGGAGTCTTGGATACTGGAGTTTTTCCAGGCATTAAGTTTATAGAGAAATTGATATCTCTCTTTGGGGGTAGTCGTTGTATATCCTTGAACACATCCTCAAAATATTTTAGGAATAAATGATCCTAATGATTTCGCATCTTATCCTTAGGTGATTCCTCCATTATGAGTTGCAAATATTTGTAAGCCCTTCCTGTAACACTTCTTCAATTACATTGTTCAGATCTCTCGGACAATACCTGCCCTGGGAATTCCTTGGAATGTTCTTGAGTTCCCTTCCTCATTCAAGAAAGCAAATTACTTTTTATGAGAGTCTAAGACATCACGGTATTGGTCCAACCAATCCATACCAATTAGACATTCATATGAACCCAAGGGAAGGATGTTCAAATATTCCTTGGTACTTAGACCATTCATGTCCACTGGACATGACTTAACTAGATCAACAACTTTTCTCTTGGATCACGTAGCTAGTTGCACCAGCCAAGATTTCCCATGCTCTATTTTTGGAAATTGCAATATTTACAGTAAATTAGGATCTATATAGCTATGACTGGCTCCTAAATATAGTAAAATAGTAAAGGTATTCTTATTGATCATACCTTCTACTTCAACCATGTGTGATTGAGATTATGGTTGCTTGTTGTCCAGGGATGCATATATCCTTGGAACACTTCTTCCCATGCCCTCCAATGTTTCAGATTTTTGTACATCATGGAAAACTCTCACTTTATATTTTTTGTGAGAACATTCTCTATACAAATGGTCTCCTTTACAACCCCAACATTGACTGCATGTCTTCATTGTATTTTTTCCACCTGTCTCGGTCATTCTGGGCACTCTCGGGGTTTGTTCTCCCTGAGAACTGTTTCTAAAGAATGGTGGATTCTTCCCTTTCTTACTTTGTTCCATATTGAACTTTTTCTTGTCTTCCCAATCTCTTTGGAAAGTAGGATTTCCATTATGCTGATCATATAAGCACTTGGCTCTTATTATGGTTTCCTCCAAATTTTTAGGATCATCATATTGAATTTAATCACTGATGAAAGATGGAAGCCCACTCAAATATATATGGATCTTAACTGTCTCATCTTTGATGAAGGAGACATACTTCAATATTTCTAAAAATATCCTTTCATACTCATCAATGGTCATGCTTCCTAGTTTGATTTCAAAGAACTTTTTCATCTTTTTGTAAAAATATCTCTTTGTTAAGTATTTCTTCTTAAAATGCTAATTGAATTCCTTCCATGTACCATTATTCTCTTTGATGTGTTGCACTTGCACAAGTTGGTCCCACCACATGGATGCCTTTTCTTTAACTTGGTAGATAAAATTATTCATTATGCATGAGAACAATAATTATGCAATTGGAAGTACTTCCTCATGCCTAAAAACCATGTCTCATCATATTCATCCTTATTGTGTTCACCATAAAAAGTAGGAGGTTTGATATTATTCATTTCTCCTCTCAGTTCATCCATCCCAAACATCTTATGATTCTTCCTGACAAGAGATGGACTTCATTTGTTGTGTTCTCTCCTATTGGAATGTCCTTGGGAGTGATGGTGATATCTGCTACCACTCCCTAATCTTATTTTTTCATTGAGGGACTTGTGGCTTCCTGATTTGCTGGAGCCACTCTGATCATCAAATTTATTTTGAATTTTATCTAGGTTGTACATTAACTTCATATTGAAGTATTCTTGTTGTTGTTTATATTTCATAAGCCTCTCATTATCAGTCTTGTGACTTTGGACATCTTTCTACAAATTTCTAATGATCTCCACCATATTCATGTTTTCATCTTTTCCTTATCCACGTTCATTGGATTTTGTTCCTTCCATACCAAAATGGACATCCATTCCTATGATATCATGTTACTGGTTGTAATCCCCATGTGGATCCTCCATCTCTATGCACTCTGCGTTGATTCTGATCTAATCAAGTTGTTGTTAATTCTACAAAATGTGCAACCAACAGAACCTTGCCAGGCTAACTGATTCAACAATTTTTAAAAACATGAATCATTTTGGTTCAATAACCTATTAGACTTATTTCCTTTGATTTTATGATTATTTATCTGACTAGTACCCTTTTCATGGTGAACAAAAATGTTATGTTGTCCCAAACCTTTCCAATGACTCCTTTCTTGCTCAATTCTGAATCTTCAACAGAACGTTATGGACAATTGAAAATTGTCCTTTCTCTGATGTAATATTTGTAAAATTGTTCTCCTTTCTCATCTCCAAATTGAGTCTGGGAGCCTTGATGGATCCTATCATAAGATTCACATGCCTTATTAATTTTTTAGGTGTAGGTTTGAATAAATCAAAACCCCACGGGATCCCTTTCTAAGCCCCTTTTCTACCTCCAAAAAATTATTTCCATGCCTTAGCCCCTTTATTTTCATCCAAAAACCCATCTAACCTTGGGCTATAACTAGGCGTTAAATGATAGGATATTAACTGGAGCTTCAGGAATTCAGAGCTCTAGAACTTCAGATTTCAAAGGTTTTCCTTTCACCTCACCTCATTTCCTCTGAATGTTGAAGTGGTGAATTGACAGACTATCTATCTTGAGATTCACACTTTGGATGTTCTTACAACTTCATACTTCAATTTCCCCGAATACCAAACCCCCTAACTTTATAGGCTCACTCAGTACGGTGCACCCAGGGGGTTACGTGTTAGTAATACAGAGATGACATGTGGCCCAATCAATTATTGACACATGTCAAAACCCCATTGGAACAAATGACCTATCAGACACACAAAATACATGGGCACATGGCACGCATATGATGGTCCTCATCACCCTAGGTGACATCAACATGCCACATCACTTCTGTAATATGTGACTTCAAAATTTCAGGCTTCGACGAGATTTTCACCTACACACCTCTAATCTCCCAAATTTTGAATTTCTGAAAGCTCAAAGGATGCATTAATTGACGGTCCTCATTCTTTATTTAGATCTATGGTCAATAGAAGATCCAGGACTCCGACACTCTATGATTTCTAACTGCAGCATCCAATGATTCCTCCAAAGGTCGACCTGGTGAAGTATTGAACAAGTGGTCCTTCTGCATTTTGGAACTTTGGTGCTTCAGAGAACTTCATAGCAAAACTCAATAATTCTCCTAAATTCTGAACTAGTGAACTGGTCCATGCCACTCCTTGTGATGTCATCACGTCGTGTCATTCCGACACTCTAAAGCTTCAAGATTCAGAGAATTTTTCATTACAAAAGAACATTTCTTCTAAACATTGAACTGTCGAATAGTCGCTTCCTCGAGCTTCAGTACTTCAGATCTTTCCTCAACCCTACTTCCCATTTCTTCCAAATTCCAAATTTGTGAACTATGCTACTCTAGAGTTTTAGGACTCCAATGCTTCGAGACTTCTGGCTTCAGAGGTATTTACCTTATAACACTTCAAAATTCCTAAATGTTGAATCGATGAATATGGAGATATCCTTAGCTCAGATGTAAAAAAATTAATGTAGTGACACATGGCCCCACCGATGGGTGGCATGTGTCAGGTCCCAATTGGTACTAAGGGACTCTCAAAGGTACAATTTTGACCGACACTTCACATGACTAAGGGAGGTTCACGTCACCCCTGGTTACAACATCATGCCATGTCATACCCCGTGCTTCGACACTATGTAGATCCGGGCTTTGGTGGATTTCTCCGCTCATCACAATGCTTCTTATGAACTCTCAACTTCTGAATAGTCACTTCCTGGAACTTTGAGACTCCAAGGCTCCAGAACATTGGAGCTTTTCTTAACATTACCTCTAAGTTCTCCTGAACTCTGAATCATCGAACTATCGAACTTTGCATGGTTGATATGTGGACATGTGTCCCTATTGATCGAACAGTCTAGATGAGTTCAAGACTTCGAGACTTTGGTAGGAAGTACATTCTATCTACAATTCAACCAACATCCCTGAACTTCGAACCGCCGAACCGCTCGGTGAAAATCCATGGTTCTCCTCCTCTTGGATGATCTATGGCTGAAAATCACTCTAGGACTTCGAAACTTCAGGCTTCAACCACTTTTGCTCAAAAAAACATAAAATTCACTAAATTCATGAAGTCTGAAGGACTTGGAGGTTAAATTTCATGCACCTTTTCCATATCTGACGGTTGGGAAGGGTCTTCCTCCCCCCCGCATATCCCATGGTCCCAATTTAGTTTTGTGTCCCATAACCACAATTATTTTGGATTCCTTGTCTTCCACACCTCATGATATTTCAAATACCTCCCAAGTGTTCTCTCAATTCCCTTATAGCACTCTGTAACTTCAATTTACTCATACACAACCCATATAGGTTCAATTTTCAAACCATGGGCTCTGATACCAATTTGTAACATCCACGACCACCCAGGTTGGGCCATGCTACCTCATAGAAAAAATTATTGCTAAGTTTTCATACATATTTGGTAGTACACCCCAGCCTTAGGCCACTGGTCTATACCACTCAGAGACTCATATGGAACATCATACAAATAAAAATTAATAGACAATTACATTCTTATAATACATAGATAAATGTGAAAATAAAAGTAAAGTCTATACATACAACATATACATGATAAACTCATAAATATAAAACATGTATAAATACACAACATGAAATTGAACACATAAATGGTACTTATCTTTTTATGGAAGACCACCAACTGTGTGCATAAATTCCATGAACCTCTTAGCCTTAGACCACACTGCTCATCACTCTTAGCAGTGGGTCACCCTCGATCTAGCACTAAACTCCACCCGGGTAAAGGGATTCCTAGGCTAGGCTAAGATGACTTGAAGATGCGTATTCAACATCAAGGATTCCATCCCAGGAGCCAACTCACACTAACAACCTATAGCCTCTCATTCCCCACATCACTTTCCCACCACAGGAAGTGTGCCCCTTGTCTTCTCAAGAGTCCTTCGGATGCCCCACTTCCATTCTAGGGCCTCAACAATATGCCAAACAAGGATTCTTAGAGAACTATAGCTTCCATTGAGCTCATGCTTGGAAAACCATTTCCCCAACAACCTCTCTCACCTAGAGAGAATTTCTTACAGGCCTCACAACCTGCTTCTTTAGTCAACTCCTAAGTCAATCGAGTAAGGGTGATGGAAACAACAAAGCTCGGGTATAGAACATATGATGGTAGCAAGCCAGGCTCAGTCAAGGAACTACGTTGGAAGCAACAGTAGTCTGTTAAGGCATGGTATGGGCTCAGGAGAAGTACACATGTCTTGTGCTTCATAGGAAAAGTACGAGATGACTCCAAAAATGTTGTAGGTTCCAAAGGTGAATTAATGTTGCAGAGGTCAGAAATTGAGGGGATGGATTTGTGCGTTCATGCATGAGTGAATGGGGAAACATGGCACTGTTGGAGCTCATTTCTCTCCACTTGGGATTCATTCCCTCTTACATGATACTTAAGATAAAACAAATAGCCTCACCTTAGTCTTTAGGAAATAATAATATAATATTCTCTTGGGGTTAAGCCCTCAAGCTTAGCCCTTTTCCCTAGTATTTTATCCCCTTCCCTTTCCCTACCTAATGGAGCTTATTCCATCATTCTCTTTTATCATGGTCGTTCTACATGCAACAATGTATTGTATTAATGATATTATTGTTTACATATAGAAAAATAGCCTCATTGGAATTTATCATCTAGGCTATCTGACCTAAACATTACATAATCCTCCTAGCTTATAATCACTTGGCTCACCAGCCTACAAAACATGTTTACAATTCAGCAGGGGCTCGACCATGGTTTATTACAATCCTAATCCATATTTAATATAATGGTGCCACCAAAGTTTGAATATCCTAGATAAACTAAAAGGAAAACACATAGCGCCATGAGGTCACCATAGGATACAATGACCGATCTGGTAAACATTCATCCTGAGGGAGTAATGGACATGGATTCCATTCCTTCACCATTCATTGAGCCGATTAGTCCCACACTTGTAGAAGAACAATAGTTTCCATTAATAGAAGATACGTAGGTCAATATGTGGGGAAAAACATAAAACTCTATCATAGAGTAAAATCCCATGCAACAACTTGGATTAGGACTACCACAACATATGTATCGGGATGATGATGAATGAACAGAGTCATATGAGCCTAGAGGATAGACCGAAGAATCAAAACACCATGTTGTAGAGCCAACACAACTTTCGAAGGAAGTGCAGGAGGAATATATTACAAGTCAGCAAGATTTAGACACATAAGAAGATGAGGAAGAGAACCAGGAAGAAGTGGTAGGACCGTCATAAGGATATAAGAGGACTAGGGAAAAACATGTTTCCCTAAGAATACCAACCAAGTAGACAGAGCTAACACTATCACTATCAAATATATGAGATGGAGTCAAAATAGTTGGTGATATGTTAGGGACCATTAACAAACTAAAATATTATGATCATTATGTGAAAGACACATAAACATTTTGTGATTTTTCAGTGCAAGTATACATGGAGATAAAAAGAGAGGGTCCTTTAAGGGATCTCATTTTGGAACCAAAGTAGTGGATTTCAGGTATTGATAACACAAGGATAAGTAGCCTCTTAAAGACTCCCCACTTTTGAAGGGGAAAATATGTAACTTCCAGTGTCAAACAACTTTTGGCACTATTACATGGAGGTATCTTATATATGGAGAGGCATGTCTCCATAGATGAATATTTAATTGTAGATATTAAAGGTTTATTGACAGAAGGAGAAGAACAAGAACAATATATGGAGGATAAGACAAAGGAAAAATATTTAGTAGAGGAGATGAAGAAGAAATGTGGGACTGAGAGAGGGTGTTGGGGAATTATCATTAACTAGATCAATGAACCAACAATGAGGTTGGTGGCAAATTTGATGGAATGTAAACTATTGAGGAAATGTTGCATGGAACAAGAACCTATAGGAGTGATATCAACAACACTGCAGTGCGTGAAGGGGAGTCTACTTAGTTGGGATCCTTATCTACTCATTTTTGTTTTGGAGGACTACAAGGATGCACACGATCTAGGAACATAGTTCCATTATTCATGGTTTATTATACTGACAACATTGGTTGGTTGGGGAGAAATGAAATACAATGTATTTTTAGAGGATAGGGAAGTGTCGTGCAGTGAAAGATACAATACTTTGGCATACTTCAGATCCGAAGAGAGGTAAGGAAAATTATACCACTTTTACTATGTTGTTTGATGATATGCAGGAAAATCTATCCACTACGTGAAGGATACCACCAGATGTGGTGAGGGAGAACCAAGGAATAACAGACTTTAAGGCTTCCAGACACAGCATGTTGATCTAGGCCATAAAGGATCCTAAGAAGAAGTGGCTACAAATAAGGTATTGTGTCACATGAGAGGAACTATAGTGGGCAATGAAGGAATATCCTGAGGAATGGAATGTTCCATGGATTCAAAAGAAGGTACCATTATCTAAGAAGAAAGCAAATATTGGCACCTCAAAGAAGTCAACAAGTCCAACAAACAATACAAGGAAAGAAACTAAGCATGCCAAAGAAATGGGTGAAAGTTAAACCATCAAGAAGCTAGAGTATAAATATAGTATCCCAAAGGCTCCAGCTAAGGAAAAAGAGTGCACAGTAGAATCGAATGGAGGAGCGAAGAAATATATAAATACTTCTATGCCAGAGGAAACAGGAGGAGGCAGTCTCCCAGATTTAGAGATACCAGTGACAACGACATAGACATAAACTATGCCATTGAAGATAACAATGCTACAATTAACAAGCTATTCCAAGAAGATGAAGGTGCATAAGGGCGCTCCAAAGATCACATTGACAGAGGATGATACAGAATATAGGGTTGTGCAAAAGAGGTTTGGTATGATGTAGAGAAGCAAAGGGAAGAGATAGTCAAGAAGTTGACATAAGTAAAGGAGGAACTAGAGCAATTACAACTCACTACAATGCAGGAGAAAGAACAAGTGCATATTATAACCATGGGGAGTGAATATTTAAATATCACTAAGGAGATTTTCCAGGTGTATGACGAGACAACGCAAAAT
>ML844860.1:51646-63518 GCA_009831015.1 Picea engelmannii | reverse complement strand
TTTCTATCCTGCCCTGTGGAGACAATCTAATATGTCTGACATAGATCCATTTTTGGAAAAGGTAGACCCCATGGCCCAATAAAAATTCGAGTTTTCAATCTCCCAAACATACCAAATCCATAAGAAAACCCATGCTCTACATAACTAGCCTAATATCCTACTCAAAACAAATCTAAATTTGACAGAGATATCCCTCTTTGAGTCTTGGAGGGATAGATCCCTGACTCAAAGTAGTTTTGATGTTGCCTCTGTGACTGCCTTCACAGCCTTGGGAAAATTACAGAGTGATAACATCTGGGAACAAATGAGATATTAAAAGCCAAAAAGAAACTGTCAATCATATCCCAAACTTCACTTTTGTATGCCCTTAAGATGGGGTGCTTAGCATGATATAGATTTCTGACTTGATGAACAATCAGCTCAGTGTCTCCAAACACTGTTAGCTCCTCAATATTCATGTCTTTGGCAGCTCTAAAACCCAAGACAAGAGCCTCATATTCCACCACATTTTTTGTTATTTCAAATTCCAATTTCCAAGACAGAGATATGGTCTCTTGGGCAGGGGAAATAAAAACCACTCCAGCACAATCACCTTCCCTAGAAGAGGCTCCATCGAAAAACATTTTCCAGACAAAGGTCTTGGGGGGAGGATCTTCATAGAGGGTAATAGGTTGCCTTCTTATTTCAATGGGTTCTTGAGGACCATCAGTGAGTTGTAACATACTGGTCCCTAGATCATTATATACTGCGAAAATGGGGTGGTTGGTCAGATTTTCTTCATCACTGATGATGTACGTGAGCTTTGCTTCCTTGTAGAGCCTTCTTTGTTCACCTCCAAACACCAGAATAGTGGCATATGAAAGGTCCATCTAAAAGGTTCCCCCTAGTCTTTTTATCCATGATCTGGACAAGAGCATCCCAAACTTAGGGGGGACAACAACTACCACTATGTCCATGACCACACTCTTCATTGGCAACTGGAACAAGGAGACAACGAGGTCCTTAATAACCCTGAGGCATTTCACCTTTTTGGAATCAAATGAATACAATTTGTGGTCCATTTTTGTAACCTCCAACCCGAGCTCATCCATGACAATATTAGGCATGAGATTGTGAGATGCCCCTGAATCCATCAAGCAGTTGTGTAATACTTTGTCATGGATATTCAATGTTGTATAAAAAGGAGGCGAGGAATCATCTCTATCCTCTACCAAAGGCCCTAGTATGAAAACTGGATTTTCATCTTGGAGGTTGACTGATTCTGTGGAATGAGGTGAAGGATCAGGCTGCAACATTTTAGAGAGGCACCTCTTGAAGTCTTCATGCTTGACCAACTCTGACAAAGGCACCAGGATCCTAATATTTTGAATCTCATGCTCAAAGTTAAAAGAGGAGGGAGGCTTCTGAATATCCTTCACTTTTGGGATAGGGATTTTGACCACTGGTGGGGGGTTTTCTACCTCCTTTTATTTCCTATTGTCTGCTAGCTCCTTATCAGGCTTACTCGTTATGGTAGGCTGATAAAAAATATCAAGTTTACCTTCTTTTTTCTTTGACCTCAGGCTATATCTATTTGGATTGTTTCTAGTCTTCTCCCCCTTGCTCAGCTCATTTAGTGTCTCCAAGGTAATGGATTTCAGTATCAACCTCTCCTTCCTCTCCTTCTTCATCAGTAATAAGGTTATTTTGGAAAGGAGCTTGAATTTTTTTATCGTCCCTATCCTTGCTCCTTTGATCTCTTTGGATGATCTAAGGGGCATTATTTGTCCTTTTGAAACCACCTCTATTATCAACATTTGGGGGATTCCTATAGCTCTTATTTCCTTCCAACTTCAACCTTTCCACCTCAGTAAAAAGTGATTTTACTAGCTTTTCCAATTCACCTACTTGAGGGTGGGCAACAGAGGAACCAGAGGTTGAAGCTTCAAACCTTCGTTTTCTTCTGTATCTATCAGCCTTACTTCTAATCTTGTCAACTGCCAATATATTGGACTCTACTTCAAGGGTTGCATCCTACATGTGAGCCAAGGAGGTAGCTCTTCTTTCTCTTAATAGGAGGAAGAAGTCAGGATCGAAAGCGCTAGCATAAGTAATTTTGGCAAAGGTTTATGTAGGCTTAATCTCGGTGGGAATTTTATTATACATTTTACTAAACTTATTTGAGAAGTTAGAAATAGACTCCCCTTCTTTCTTCTTAAGTGATCCAAACTCTGTAATATAGTAGAGGAAATCTTTTTTATCCCCCCAATGTCTTAATAATGCTTCATATAGGGCTTCAATCCCATCAATAGATCCAGGAGCCAAGGCCATGAACCATTTCCTAGCCTCACCATCAAGGCTATGAACAAAAATCCTCATCCATACATCTTCATTCACAATGACATAAGTATATGCATAACTATAAAAGGCTCCAAGGTGTTCTTCTACAGTTATGTCTCCCTCACCCGTGAACTTGGGAAACTTCTTAAGGTAGCCACTAGCTGGGAGATCATTCAGAGGCTGAGGCAAAACAAGAGTGGCGTATCTAGCAGCCACTATGGTGTCCATTCTATTTCTAGGAGGATTAGTGCCTGCCATGGGGATGTGAAATTGAGGAGAACCAGAAGGAGATGGAGTTGGGACATGTAAGACTAGGAATGTATTTCTGGGAGAAAATGGAAACCACTGAGTGTTAGGGGAAAAAGTTATAGGGCTCGAGGGAACAGAGGTTTCCCCTTCTGTAAATGTAGTGACTCTAATAGGGGGAGGAGTAGTAAATCCTGGAGTAGGGAAGTCTTCTAAGGTCCTGGGTCTAAACCACTGTACAACTTTAGGGGAAACATGGGTGTCAAGGCTGTCTTTTTCTAAACCCAGACTAGGAGGGGAGAAATCAACAGGAAAACTCCCAAAATTTAAACTTCTGGGAACTCCAACAGATGGTATAACAAGAGAATTAGAAGTAGCTACGGGAGTTTTTAAAGAAGGATTAAGAAAATTAACAGAATCACCTGGTACAATAGTTGAAGTGATTTCTTGAGGGGTATTTCATTTTCTGATCATTTTCTCTGGGTCGGCTTCAGGTGTTTCTAGAGTCAGTTTTGGAGTAGACCTCGTGTGTCTTCCTTTTGGAGCCACAACTGAAACAGTGGAGTCTCCAGGTGCAAGTTACAATATTCAATAGTACTAATATCTGATGCACCTTCAGAATCAGAAATTCTTTGGCATCCTTACCCAGGGAAATGTCTTCAATTCGTTCCTTGGCAATGACACCAAGAATGTTAGCAATGAGAGTCACCCTCAGATTGCGGGAGGATAAGCCCAGTACCCATTAGAGTGTTTGGTGCATGTTTGATTTATATGAGTGGAGGTCAAAATGGAGAAAAATCAATACAAGAATGATTTCAACACATAACTAGAAAAGAAATGCATAGGGAAGTGAGGGCCACATTAACTTCAGTCAGTAAATTGAGTTTAAGTGTGAACATAGGGAAGACTTAGTGAGAGTGGCGAACAAGACTGCTATGGGCATTAGGCCTTCAAACATCTTGGAGAGGAAAAGCTCAAGCTCAAGAATGATCTAGAACTCAAGCTTCAGACATCAAAATGTGTCCAAACGACACAGTCATAGCAGCATAAAAATCAAACCTACATTATCATGCAACTACAACAACTCAACTAGATCCTCCATGCCCGAGTCATTCAATGTGAGAGGGAAAAGATAACAAGGAAGCTAACTAAAACTGGTCACAGAGATACTGTAATCAAACCTACATAAAAATAAAACTACAACCCTCGACTAGATCCTCCATGCCCGAGTGTTTTAGCATAGTGTTTACAAAGAGATGGAAAGAGGATGACTTCTATTGATGTGAAAGTCTCAAATGTGATACATAACTAGAGAACAATTCTGGTATCAAAAATTAAAAAATAGGGAACTCTTCTCAACCAGTTGATGACCATAACAAAATATCAAAACTACCTACTTATATTCAAAATTGTCTACAACCACTAGGGGCGTGATAAGGTCACTGCATTCAAGGCTTTTCGTTTGCGTCCTCTTCTGTCATACTTTGCATGCATCCTCCTATCAGACACGAGCTCAGAACAACATGGGCTTTGTTGGAAAATTTGTCCACAGGGGATTTTGTGCTGACAGTCTACCTCTGCGGCTAGTCCTTCCATGCTTTCCATTTATGGGGTGAGACGAGGTTTCAACAACCACCTATCCTTCATTAACTACTTTCATCGGGATCAGGGCAAGACTCAATTCTCAGGGATTTTCCATGCGACACTAGTGGTTCTTCAAGTCAACCCGACACCTTGGAACCACAGTGATCGTACTATGTAACCAACACAGGAACTCCCGACCTTTGGCACAGATCTTGTGAATTTCTCACCCCCTTTCCTGCACATGCTCTTTGGTCATGACTTGGCACTTTGGGATTTCTCCTTTCAGGGATTTTTACGTTACTTGACCACAAATTTCCCGATACCCGATTGACGAAATCGCCTTACTAGGATCAACGATCAGATATATTTTGCATTCAACAACTGAAATTTCACCCTCAAAATTCCACCTTGGCCGGCTCCACGTGATGGGTGCCAACCTTTCTTCTTGGATCCTCTTTCCGTATGACCTCGGGCTGTGACCTTGGGTCCATTTTCCGAGTCCTTCATGAGTTCGCGTTGCGTGAAACTTACACATTGCTCCCAGCAAAACCTCTTATTTGTGATACTGCGAATCTACTGATCCGGCGCCACGTGCCCCTCTGGTTTGGAAGGCCCAAACCCATTTTGCACTTTGCGCTTCACGAAGTTTATTTTTTCCGCCTTCCAAAATTCCCGAAGGTCAATCTCACGAACCCCCAAATTGGTTGCCACTTGCCCCTTTAAGACCTGTGGTTCAAATCTGCTTCGTGCTTCAAGGCTCGAGGATTTTGCATATTCCTCAATTCAAATTTCCATAATCATCTTCCTCCATTGTTCGGATCTGGTGCCACGCATAACTCTGAATCAAATGGCTCATGTTGATTTCAGATTTTGGGACTTCAGACCCTTGCTCGAGTTTTGATCTCGGGCCTTTTCTCTGGTGTTAAACTTCGAGCAACTTTCATACCCTAAACACCCGCGAGCCATCGATCCGAACTTTAAAAGGAATTCCCACCATTGAAAGCTAAACCTCCCCCTTTTGCTTGATTTGAGTCCACAACAGACGGTTCTGATTGTTGCGCTTTGTGCTCATGGCTATGGCATGTGGAAACAAAGACTTAGACTACCGATTGTGGGCTCAGTAAAATAGGAGGGTCAGTGACATAGGCAAAGGAGATGGGTGTTCATCCTTAGAGAAAAACAAAAAGGTTCAGGTTGAGACCTTTCAGGTAAGACATCAAGGAAAACTGGGTCATTTAATCAAAAAGGGGAAAACAAAATGATTTTACCAATCGAAGGGGGAAAACTTAAGACTTGGCCTACAAGAAGGGGAGAGGGACAGGGAAAAAATATAGACTTAGGTACCAACAACGAACACCTACAACCCCAGACAACATCATGCCATAACACCTTGTTTGTCACTATTGCAAGAGGAAAGGCCACAACACTATCAATTTTTGGTATCCAAAGGCTTTCTCATTTGGGAAGAAGAAACGCCATATTGAGACATCTTGTTGGGAGAAGCAAGTCGTATTCCATGGGTCTGAATGTTTTCAGAGGAATAAGGATAAGAATTCTTCCCTAATCCAACATTGAACTCATAGGAACGTGGAGAGGAGGAATATATCAAGCAACCCATACAACAATGCTAATAACTTTTTGCACCACTCCAATTTGAGTGGTCATTGGGAAGTGAATTGTTGTTGACTTTATCCATAGCTTCACCCTAGAAACCACACAACCAAGAGAAGAGTGTAGAGAGTGAATATTGTAGAAGATGAAGAGCAAGATGAAGTGCTACCCGTATCTCTATTCCAAAGAGAAGAAGCTACCAGAGGAGCTATAGTAGTAGAGGATATTAGTGACACCAACAAGATGGACAACAAGTTGATGCCAAGGGAAACCACAATCCAATTCTTATATCTATATTCTATCCGAATAAAACCTTCTTGGAGTTGTGTAAGAGATTGGTGCATGGATATCAAGGACCTTAGGGAGTTCTGGAGAACTCCATGACATGCTTGTAAGCATGTGTAGGTTCCAAAGAGTTGTTTTCCATGTCAGGAAGTAATTGATCCTAGTAGAACACATACCACACTTCCCTTGTGGAATTATTATGTGATGGCATGGCATGTTGGGGTCACCCTGAACATAGACTAGTATTCTACTTGGTTTCATTGACTACCAGGATGGATTGTCTCCAAGACTAAAAGGGATGGGAATGGACGTTGATTGTAGAGTTCGAATATAGAGATTGTTCATAGATGAGTGTCAATGAACATACTTTTTCATTGTGGGAATAAGTGATTCAAATAAGTGATCCATCGACTAGAGCTAGAGCCATAGCTAGGACCAAGTCCATGTGCCAGAGCAAGAGTCGTAGTTATAACCACATTCCAGAGAAGCAGACATAAGGCACATTGATCCAAATTGGTTTCCTTTGATTTTTTGGAGACTAAAAATCCTCTCAATGGGGATGTGTGATTTGAAATGGATTCAAACCAATGAATGATTGTAAGATTTGGTACCTGCAAGCTAATTCAACAATTTATGAAGGTTAAAAAATTATCAAAATTAATGCAAATGTCAAAGTGAATAAGAGAAAAGAAAAATAAAAAGAATAAGGAATTAAATGAAATATGAAAAATAGAATAGGAGAGAAGGATGATGAATGGGAAATGAAGGGTCATGCTTGTTGGCCTTCCCTTACACCCAACTCTCCCTATTTCTTTCATTATTTTCACTCTTAAAGGGATTTTTGTTGTCCAAGAGAGGAAGAGGCATAGAGATCCAAGAGCTACATTGCACCAAAAATTGTTGAAATGAGAATTAAGCCACCACTCGAAGCTAGTTTTTCCATTTGGGTTTCTAAGGTAAACATTATTTCTTGCGTTTGGATTTCTCTATAGTTGTGAATTTTCTTGTGTGTGAAATGCTTCTGTTATTTTTATTAATTATTTGCAATGATGAATGTATTTATGTATATGTTAAATACAAAGTACAGAGTAAGGGTTATTGGTGTTCTTAGCTATGTTCAATATGCTCCTTGTAGTTGAAATCCTCATGGAAATGAAGAATTATCTACTTATTTCTATTAGAAACACTGTTAAATTTTATTCCCATGCATTTTCTATAAAATCCAACGACTCCATGATGATTTGCATGCATTTAATGGATTCCCTAAGATAAATGGATATAATAACAAGTATCTATTATCATGCTCGTTAATTTAGCAATTCATAATTAATAGACCATTTGGCATTTGGTGGAAAGATGCGGGCATTTTCCATCCATTTGATGAATGAGCTCCACTCGGTTACACCTATTAATAAAGATCTAATTGTCTGATTGTTCCATATAGAGTGTTCATAGGTCGATTGAGAACTATGGGCGTCCTTGCAAGCCATATGTTGGTCTTACACGTTGTACATGATTTATGTGAGTTGCCTCTTGCTTCTTGGGATGATTTCTCTGTGCCTAGGTCAATTTATTCACTACTGGTCAATTTCATCTCCCCTTAATGGATGGGTGTTTGGTGGAATACATTTGATTCATAAACCATTCATGCAATTGTTAATATAAGGTTGGGTTTACAATTAAATCGCACCAACAACACTACTTTGTAAATGCCATAACATTCTCGTTTTGTTTACTTGAAGGTTGATCTTTCCTTTGCTCATGGAAGTGAAGTTGATTCATTCAATCCCTTGGACTTTTATAAACTCCAACATTGAGAATCAATTTTCCCATTTGATAGTTCTTAATTGGATGGAATTGAAAGAAGAACAAAAAAGTGTAACTTTGTTGGGCATTGGTGAGAGTCAAAAACCATACAATTAGTATTAGAATAAGAATCAGTTTATCAACTCCGTCATTCTATGTATGCCCAACACATGCTTTGTAGAGCTAAGTTGTGTATCAAATTTGGGGTGAAAAGAAAAGCACACCAAGTCTATGTCAATAATGACAGACTTCTGGATTTTAAAAGCCTCTTAGATACCTCACATTAAACACTTGTCATCCAACAATCAGAACATGATTGGCCTAGAATTCCACTGAGCCAAAATTGAAATCGACTTGTCTCTGAGTTGAGTCAATTGTGTTGGTAAAGTACAATTGTATGCCTTTCAAATTTCTATTTTATTTTTCAAATTACATACAAACATCTTGATGGAAGCAGAGAAAATTAAAACTTAGATCTTGAAAAACCAAATTGGATTAAAAATATAAAGATCTAGGCTGGAAAAAATGTAAATGAATGGGGACTATATATAAATCCCTTCAATGCTGGAAAGGATGGAATTTTACAGTCATTTTAAATGTAAAAGTCTTAGTTAATCCATTTGTTTCAAAACCTATCTTGTTCATGATCCATATGAGATAAGAATGGAAATAAAAATTAATGTAGTGATGGCGTGCAGTCGTAGGCCTTGACTTGACGACGTGAATGGTGGGGAATGAGTGTCGGTAATTGGCCTTGACTTAGACAGCGTGAACAGTGGGGAATTAGTGTCGTTAACGAGAAGTATCATGTGAGGCAGACTCCATTGTCTATGTGAAAGACAATGCAAAAACGCAAACAATGAAGATAATGTTATGATATGTGATAGATTATTTTGAACGTTTATCCTCCTCGAAAAGCAAGGACAAGAAAATGAAGATGAACTATAACGTTTTATGTGTTTATGATTTGAATAAACTTATTGATAAATTATGGATTTAATGATTAATAACATGTGTTTCCTCCTTGAAAGTTACAAATTCTTCATGCACATTCATGTTATCGTTCTTCACTAGCTCTTTGAAATACCACATGGAAATCTCTCTCGGTCTCTGTATCTTGCAGGAAGTTATAACAAATGGGGCTTGGGATTTGGGGGTTCATTCCCCTCTGGTGATAGAAATTGGTATAGTTTTGGAACTGTCCTGACTCCTGGATGTCGTAGACGATCGTTTGGAAAATGAATGTTGCAAAAAATAAAGGGATTTGGCACTGGGTTTCCATTAATGGTTTTCATGGCCATTGTAGGACATCGCCGAGGGGAATTCGAGATCATTCCAATTATTTCCCAGTCGCTTTGTGCGTCCTCTGGTTATCGATGGTTCCTTGGGTGCACCCTTCGATCCTATGAGTAACCATGGTTAGAGGTTCTCCCAATCGATGGGGTTGTAAGCGAAGAAGACGTCTTCCCACTTCGAGGACACAACAAGATGCAGAGGTTTTGGCTAATGCTTTTTATGTACACACGCCTCCATAGATAAGGGCATCAATTGAGATAGCGAAAACTGAGATTCGACTGGGCTGTCATGTTGTCCAGGATGAGGAAGTGGATGTTGAACTTCATCCATGGATTCTGGAAACTGGTTCATCCAGAACCAGAAATATCATAAAACAATGAATCTCTATTGGCACATGAAATCTCTCATGAGAAAGGAACTAGTAGAAAGGAATGTGACTCACAACTAGATCTTATTCTAGCTAGAATATATGCAACTGCAAATTAAGGTGGCCGATCAAAAAATATCATCCCTGGATGAAAAATCAATGGGTTTGGACCTCACCGAGCCACAAGAAGTCCACCAATAGGTTCCTAAATATGTGGCAAAATATCCTCCTATCTAATTTCCTGAATTTTTTTTCATATTAGCTTTTTTTGGTATTCCTACTGTAAAGACTAGGCTACGATGGCCTTCCCCCAGTTTAGATGTAAGATAATAGGACAATGGTCTCTTTGTTTTATCTATTTTGAATATAGCTCATGGTTTTATTTTTGTTGTTTCTCACAGACACAATTAGGATCAAGAAACTAGTATTTTGATTAGCTTCATTGATTAGAAACTTCATTGACTAGCTTAAAAAAATAAAATATTAATGATTGATATTTGCAATTTCATTAATCCAAAATAATGTTTTTAGGATTTTAGTAAAATAATGCTAGTTTTCTTTTCTATTATTTTGAGTGACCTAAAAAATTAAAATTTTTAAAATGTTTAGACTACAACTTGCCTAATATTTCAAGAAGCAAAAGCACATGCAATCAAAAAATGTGTGAGTGGCCTCACAATGAGGCACTTCACACCATATGTAGATTTCTTTCACATCATTGGCATGGACTCGGTTTCAATGTCTGTATAAAACCCACTAACCATGTGACATTCATTTTCGTATTATCAACAAAAATAGTATGACTAAGGGTTGTACTCTCTTTAAATCTAAGTAGATTTTGGTTTTATTACGTATGAAGAGGGATCCAAAAAAATTGAGATGCAAATCTTTTAGCATTTAAAACATCTTGAGGTAAGATGTATTTATGCTAGTGTGCATTTATGTGTGTGCGTGTGTGTGTGTCCATCTTATGTTTTCTAATCTGTCCCTACTTGTAATGTTGAAATCAAATCAAATCATATCATTGTCATCACATATCAAATAATATTTTTACAACCACATCTATAAGCTTCTTCTCAATTGGTCACACCCATGACTATATAGATGGAGTGTTGGTTCAAATCTGCAGCAAGGGTGAGAAAATCTACAAAATTTGTGGTTGTTTTAAAGTCACAGACAAAAGTGGGTGAGAAAACAAAAAAACCTAGTTCTCTATTAATTAAATTTCTTTAGATCTATGCTATTTTGAAATAAAAATGCACGCAATAGAAAAGATACTTGAATAACACACGATATAAAGAATCAAGATGATCTATAATGCCCAATAACTAGAGTACAAATAAGATACACCTATGAAAAGATGATCTATAATGCCCAATAACTAGAGTACAAATAAGATACACCTATGAAGAGACCGATGAAGATAAATATCTCCTAGTCGCCCCTCCATGGGAGTGTTCTTCTTTCTTTCCCAAATGTGTGGTAGCAATGGCTAGATTTCTCCTCTTGGATGAAAGTAGCTATGGTGAGATGGAGCTAAAAGGTCAATGGAAATTTTCGCAACATCTCTGTACTTTCGGGGAAACATCTCTATGAAAATGAAATATATCTCTTTATTTTACACGAAAATAGTGGTTATCCTTGATAGGATCAAAATAATGAAATGTTGTATTTTCCCAAATCAATTGATTTCCACCAATTGATTTTTACATTTAATTTAATTAAAATAAAGAGGAGAAAATGAATAAAAAGGGATTATGACTTTAATTAAGTGAAATAACTTTAGGAAAAATGGGTTTTCCTAAGTTATACAAGGGAAAAATTGTGTGAAAGTTTGTATGACAAGGGATACATGGACTATGATGGTGCATATCGGTAAGGCTTAGGATTTTAGGCTAGGTGTGCAAATAAATGGTGATAATAGATGCCCCATAATGTGTGAGGTTAGGAGAAAATTGCATGACCGATAGACATTATAGTTTTCTTTCACAGGGATATGTGTCAGTCAAAGAGGAGAAAAGATACCATGGGAAAAGAATAGAAGACCCAACCAGCAAAGAGGCCACAAAAAACCATGCGTTAATAAAGGGTCATCAAGTGGGGAGTAATATGATCTCAATTGGACGAGGTAGAAATACCCATAGACGTTGAGATAACTCATGACGTCAATACAGAGACTATAAAGGAGTCTCAAATACAACATGATGCTCACAAATATGACGAGACTATATCAACATGATAATATCAGTCTCATATACAATATTTGGATGGGAAAAGGCGAAGTATATCCAATTGTGGTTGAACTAAGTACATAATAATTGATGCCCCCTCATGTTGAAGGAAGGGAGTGGAAACAAC
>ML844860.1:14319-42640 GCA_009831015.1 Picea engelmannii | reverse complement strand
CCAACCCCGCAACAATGACCATTTGACAGGGCAACACCGTCAAAGCAAGCAAGAGTGAATCCGTCTATATAAAGGAGTTAGTTATCTATATCACTGAAGACTACGTCTATATAACATATACATTTTAAAAATGGAAAAAATAAAGTAATTAGTAATAATGCAGCCCATCATAATTAAAAAAAATAAAAATAAAATTCCATTTTGTTAGACATTTCCTTCCCCGGTTTGGAGGTATACTAGTAATAGTATTAATAGACATGACTAAGTATTGGGCCACCAAAGTCTCTTTGGAAAAAATCAACTATACAACGCGGTGACTTATGATTGGTTTAAATGGAAAAAGTCAATTATAACATGCGTTGATTTGCGATTGGATATAATGGGGAACGGTGGAAAGCAGGAGGGAGGAAGGATGTGGTCGAGAGTACTCTTTACACGTTGCGTTTATAAAGATGTATATCGACAACTTTGTATATATAAAGTTTTAATTGTATAGATTTTGTCTTACCAAAGAAGATTCATTTTAAGATTTATCAAACATTTAGAGATTAAATTCATTTTAAGATTTATGAAATATTAAGAGATTGATTAATTTTTTTAAGTTGTTATTTTTTTTTTATTATTTCATCAAATTAATTTTTAAATGAGAAGATTTTTTTTTTATTATTGTTTTTTTAATTGAATTAATTTTAATTTTATTTAATGTAGTGGTATCTAATATAATATATATTTTTATTATTGTTTTTTTTTAAATTGAGCAAATTTTAACTTTATTTAATATAGTGTTATCCAACATAACATAACATAAAGCTAGTTGAAGTGGTTTGCACTTCGCATCAGAGTTTTTTATGTCCCGCTTTTTTCTTCACTCATGTTTGCCTTTCCCTCTGAATCGCCATCGTGCTTGCCGCATAATGTCTAACTGGTGTTTGGATCGGTCTATTTCAAGCCTTCGTCGAATGCTCGGGTTTTTTTTCAAGATGTATTTCTTATCGACGTGATTCCCCTTTGCCTTTTCCTTCAAGGTCGCGTTGGTCGACCGTTTTTTTTTTTCTTTGGAGTTGGCTATGATCCCTCTGGTGCGGATATGTTCTTCTTTTGCCCTTTCCCAGTTTTCTACTTGGCGATTGTGCTCTCCTCAGAGCGGATCTAGTCTCTTATGTTTTCTTCTCGGTCAGTGGCTTTGGTTGAGGATGCTTCTTCCACATTTTGTTGCCTTGCGGGGTTTTTTGATGTCGGATTTGTAGATTGCGAGGTGTCGGTCTTTTGTTAATGAAGTCTTTGGGTGCGCGCCAAGGTAGCTGATCCAACCCTACAAGTTTGTTCAGGGCTTAATGCAAATGTCAGGTTTTCCCTATTGGCTTTTGGTGGTTGGGGGGCTCTGTGCTCCTCTTGGGTTCTGGTTTTTATGGAGTGGATGTTGGGGTTGCTGCTTCTTTTATGGTGTTTAGGTCAGAGCTTTGAGGTCCTCTCTTTTTGGGTGTGCAGTGTTGTTTGTGGGCGGAAGTCAATGCTTTGAGGTCATGTTTTGGGCATTTAGTTTTTGGCTTTCTCTTATGTGGTTGCAATACTTCTAGTTACGTTGTCACTCCACTTCTATTTCTTGGGAGGTTTTATTTTTTGCTTTGGCCTGGTCTCTCATATGGTTTTCCTTTTCTATGTATTCTTGGCTGAGTTTTGTAGCTATTCATTTTCTTGTAGTTTCAAGTGTATTATTAGGGAGCCTTCATTGGGCTATTTTTCGCTACACCTTTCTTCCTCTCGGGGTTGAAATTTTTTATCCAGACTAAATACATTTTTTTATCCACATTAAATACATGCCATGTAATGTAATTTTTATTTCCTTTAATAAAAGTTAAGCTTTTTTCTTTTGGAAAAAAAAATATAACATAAGGCTAAAGCTTCAACATTTCCCAATTAATCTTAATGCAAAAAAAAATTAATAATAAATATCAATCTTTTTAATAATTTAAATTAGATTTTCTAACTTTTTATCAAGTTATAATAAAAATTGCAATTAAAAACTAATTTCTCAAACATATTTTACATATTATCTTTTATTATTATTCTGTTATAAATATAATAGAGTAAAATGTTTTACCACAAATATTTTGCCATCAAATTCCAACACTGCCATTAAAAGTCATATAATTGTGTACGAATATTATCTTTTATTATTATTCTGTTATAAATATAATAGAGTAAAATGTTTGACCACAAATATTTTGCCATCAAATTCCAACACTGCCATTAAAAGTCATATAATTGTGTACGAATTGTTCAATTAATAACTGATACTTTTTGTAAATGAATTTTAAAAATTATATAAATTTTTTAAATATAAATAAAATTTTGTTATAATTTAAAATATGTATATGATAAAATGATTATATATGAACTTTAACTTGACTTAAAAATTCAATGAAAATTCCAAAAATATATAAGAACTTTAACTTGTTATATCCTTAAATTCCTAAAGACAAGGCGGCTTGTCGCTGTACTGAGAATTGGAATGAATAGGATTTGTAAAATGATGTATTCGGTCAGTTTCTTTTTTTCAAGGAAAAATTTTCTCTAATTTATAAATAGTATAAACTCATTTACAATGACGCATCAACAGAGATTACAAATACAGTCTCCCGTTCGAATTTATAAATAGTATAAACTCATTTACAATGACGCATCAACAGAGATTACAAATACAGTCTCCCGTCAGCGGATCAATTCCTAAAACACAGCCATCACAGTAGCAAGTGATCGGCTCCACAGTATAAAAACAAAATCACACCCTTTCACACAGCCACTCCACCGATTAAAAACAAAATCACACCGCTTACACACAGCAGAGAATGCGTTTGTAGTATCTCCGGTCAGAGGATCAATCCTGTACACTGCCATCACAGTAGCCAGTAATCGGCTCCACAGGAATAAATAAATTCACACCTATTCCACAATAAGTATATTGAGAGCAACGAACATTCCAAAACCAGGAATGTTGCCTACCACTATCAAAATATGTTTAGAAAGGTCATGGGACTGTCCACACCGACGTCACTATGGAAAATGGAGAGTCTCCCAGCCTCCTCCTTGAGTGCTCTCTTGGAGAGAGCGTCTGCTTCGCCATTGTGAGCTCTCGGAATGTGTTGAAATTTGATGTCAGTAAAGAGCTTTGACAGCACCAGAATTTTTTGTTTCCAACATTCTATGTGAACAGAGCGGAGCTTGGATTTATGATTGATCCAATGGATGACAACACTCGAGTCTCCCAAAACTAATAAGTGTTTCACAGACCATGAAGTAGCTAAAAAGAGGGTGGCCCAAAGCCCCAAGAGTTCCGCTTTCGTGTTCCTGCCCCCACCACAACTGAAAAACCATTTTGTGATCCTTGAGTGGTTGGATTTGAAGAATCCTCCAGCTCCACAGCATCCAAATTGCTCAGCACCATCGAAGCAAGCCAGCATATATCCCTCAGGCAGATTGATATTAACGGCTTTGAGGTTATGGGAAACATCCGGTGCTTGATTCCAGTGAAATGAGTACAGAACTTTGTGGACAACGGTTAGTAAATTTGGCAGCCTGTCCTCAAATGTCACCCTGTTCCTCTCTAACCAGAGTTGCCAACAAACATGTGCGGCCAGGCAGACAGGAGGAGATTTTTGATTGACCCACAGTTGAAAGCAGTCAGAGATCGTATCCCTGTTCCATGTATGAGGAAGGGCGAGTTTCAATAGGAGTCTTGACCAGACCCCCCTCGCAAAAGCACAATGAATTAGAAGATGCTGGACATTTTCTCCAGAGCATCTGCACAGCAAGCAGATGTCGGGCCCCTCCCATCCACGTCGGCGCAGCCCATCCCATGTAAGAATCTTTGATTTTCCCGCGAGCCAGAGGAAGAGCTTGATTTTAAGTGGAATGGTCCATTTCCAAAGCTGGAAGAACCAGGAGGTATCAAAACTGTGTAAGCTCTGTTTTTGAAAGGCTGCATACAAGTTTTTGACTGTGAGAGTGCCAGAGGCATCCCCCCAGCCCATAACAAGGTGTCTGGCTCAGTCGAAAGTGAAATGCCAGCACCTCTGATAGCCGCAATAAAACATATCCACTCAGCCGCCCACGAACCAACAAGAGCCAGGTCGCTGCTTCCCAACCAGCGATCCGGAAGAGCTAGAGCACCATTCAATCTGACATCTGTGAGAGTCAATATGTTGAGAGTGTTGAGATGGGCGCACAAGGAGGGAGAAAGGAGAGAGCTCTCCTCCAGCCCGATAATCATGTCCTTACCAATTTTAATCTCCTTACCTGTGCCAGGCTTCCAACGAAGCCAGTGGAGTATCACAGGAGTGGAGGCAACTAGACCTTTCCAGATAGGAGATGCCCTCTTGGTCTGAAAGGTGGGCCTACGCATCCAGTTACAAAGTGGTTGTGATCCCAAGTATTTATCAACAATAATTCGGTGCCAGATACTTCCTTGAGTGACTGCTCTCCAAAAAGAGCATGCCAGGAGTGCAGTGTTGAAAGTGTGGAGGTTTTTTAGACCCCAACCCCCTGCTCTACGGGGTTTTGAAAGGGTCTCCCAGCAGCAGAGGTCTCCCAGCAATCGCCGTATTCGGTCAGTTGCTATCATTATAATTCCGAATTCCGTAAATAAATTATTGATGAATTTTTTTTAACATTATTTAAATATTGTTTTTAATAAATAAATTAATTCAACATTTATACAATTCCAAAACATCTGATATATCATAAGTAATTATTTATTTTTTTAAGGTTTGATAGATAATTAGGTTTAAGTGGACGTTAATCATCATCAACATCATTCCTGAGATAGATTTGTTGATAAAAATATTCAGCATTTTGATATTTTCTAACTGCATATGTTCCAGTGAAATTTCTCTGTTTTATTTAGAACATAGTTGTGATAATTAATGCTTTGGAGGAGCTTTCTATTTTGTTTAGATTATGTTGGCCTATGTTTGGAGGACCTGTCTCATCTGTCTTGTAGAAAGTTTGGCAGAATTTTACCCATTAAAACAGACATTAACTAGGTTTGTATAAAAAATTATATTATTAATATAATTAATATGAATTTTCTGCGGAAAAAAAAATCTGATATATAATTTAAAATATCCATGCCCTTTCTGATTTCCACTACAGATTCCAAACCCTCTCAAACTGCAGTTTATGAAATATATCTGAATGTATTTTCTATCCACGTGTCAATGATTAACTTTGATGGAAAGGTTATTTATAATTCCTTGAGTTTATTTGTTTCCTATGTTTCCTATGGCCTTCCAATCTAAAATCACGGGAAAATGAAAAAGTCAACAAAATTAAAAAATATAAATTTGAGGTACAATTGATATAAGCGTATTGATCAAACAACCATAAGTGGAATTTATGGATATGAACCTAAAGTATCTAAATTGTATACCATGTGCTTATGATTAGAATAAATTCAATGCTAAATTATAGACACTCTAAAGTTTCTTATATTAAGCTTAAGAAACAATGAGCTAGGTCTTTTTATGTTCCTAATTTTTTTCTGTAACGGAAATTTTTCAGTGTTTTTATTTGGGATTTTTTCATTATTTTTGTTTTTCCTTTAGAGTGTACTTTTAAAAATTTAGAGTGTACATTTTAAATATTTAAGTTTAATGAAGAAGATTAATTTTTCTAAGTTTTTGTTTTAAATTTGTCATAACTAGAATATGACTGTAAAATTTTTGTTGAAAATATAATTTGGATTACTAAAATCATTATTTTTAATATACAAATGGGTTCAACATCTTATATCTTATCCCTACCTTAACATAATTTGGTAATGTTAACAATTAATATTTGCAATTCCATTAATCCAAAATAACTCCTTTCTAATTTTAAACAAAAATGGTTGATTTCCTTTTTGGTTATTTTGAAAAAACAAAAAAGCTGGTTTTTTTTGCTTTTATTTTGTATGATAAAAACAAGTTAAATTCATAGAATATTTAAACTACAACTTGCCTAATGTTTTGAGAAGAGAAAGCACATGCATACAAAATATATATGAATAACCTCATAATGAGGTGCTTTGCACCAGCCTTAGATTGCTTTCACCTCAATGGCATGGAGTTTCAATGTCCATATAGAACCCACCAACCATTTGACATTCATTTTCTTATTGTCAACAAAATAAGTAGGGATAATGTTTTTATTGTATTT
This sequence comes from Picea engelmannii, assembly GCA_009831015.1. NCBI lineage: Eukaryota > Viridiplantae > Streptophyta > Pinopsida > Pinales > Pinaceae > Picea > Picea engelmannii. Next base: position 36,445 of record ML844860.1, on the reverse strand, counting down.
AATTCATGGTAGATCTATCTTAACTTTGGGTCTATTAAATATTAAATATTGAGAGAGATCCCAAAAAGAAAAATATGCAAATCTTTTTGTATTTAAAAGATCCCAAGTTAAGATGGATTTACCATTGGTGTGAACATATGTGTGTGTGTGTGCGGAATCAATCAAGTTTCAACTTAATGTCTATTCATATAAAAAAGTGATGGAAGGTGCCAAATAGATTCACCCAACAAATGATTTGATTTGAATTGATTTGGCGTACATTACATTCTCTTCAACACCATGTTGTAGAACATTCCTTGCTTCTCTTGGTGCAATTATGTCAATTAACAAAAACAAAATCACATCACTTTTTTTATATTGAAAAGATATGTATAAATGGTGAACTCAATAAATTGTTTTTTTTTTAAAGCACACTACCATTGTTTTCATCTCTAATTTGGTAATGTTAAAAATTAATATTTGCAATTCCATTAATCCAAAATAACTCATTTCTAATTTTAAACAAAAAAATGTTGGTTTCCTTTTTGGTTATTTTGAAAAACAAAAAATTTGGTTTCCTTTGCTTTTATTTTGAATGACAAAAACAAGTTAAATTCACAGAATATTTAAACTACAACTTGCCTAATGTTTTGAGAAGAGAAAGCACATGCATACAAAATATATATGAATAACCTCATAATGAGGTGCTTTGCACCAGATTTAGATTGCTTTCACCTCAATGGCATGGAGTTTCAATGTCCATATAGAACCCACCAACCATTTGACATTCATTTTCTTATTGTCAACAAAATAAGGAGGGATAATGTTTTTATTGTGTTTAATTCGTTGTAGATCTATCTTAACTTTGGGTCTATTAAATATTGAGAGAGATCCAAAAAAAAATGAGATGCAAATCTTTTTGTATTTAAAAGATCTCAAGTTAAGATGGATTTACCATTGGTGTGAACATATGTGTGTGTGTGGAATCACTCAACTTAGTGTCTATTCATATAAAAAAGTCATGGAAGGTGCCAAATAGATTCACCCAACAAATGATTTGATTTTGATTAATTTGGCGTACATTGCATTCTTTTCAATACCATGTTGTAGAACACACCTTGCTTCTCTTGGCGCAATTATGGCAATTAACAAAACCACAATCACATCACTTTTTTTATATTGAAAAGATATGTATAAATGGTGAACCCAATAAATTGATTTTTTTAAAAGCATGCTACCATTGTTTTCATCTCTAATTTGCTTCTAGTATAATCTCAAATTAGAGGCTCTACCAACCATGTGATATTCATTATTTTTTATTATCAACAAAATTAACATATCTAAGGTTTGTATAAACTTTAGGTTATGAACTTGCTAAGAGAAAGACAATAAGAAAAGTGTGATCACACCACATTCTTCAAATCGAAAAGATATGTATGTATACACCCATTATTAAGTTGGTTATGTCTAAAATTTGTGTTTCTTGGAATTGTTTGATCCGGATTATTTTTCGGCAAGAAATGAGAGCGACGATATAATAAAGAAATGCACAGAGATATCGCATATATCCAATAATATAACATAAATGTATCATAGATGCAACCATAAACACAAAGATACAGTAATACATGATTTCTATTAATGAAAGAAATGTACAGAGACTGTAAAAATATAGAGTGAAAGACTCGCTAGAATGGTGGCAGCTTATCTCTGAGAAGAGATGTGACGGCTACTCGCATTTACAAGAAGATGATTATTACAATGAGGCTCCAAAGGCATTTTTAACATAAGTAAAATCCAAAACCCTAACCCCAGAAGATGAAAAGCCAAAAGGTTTGCGGGCCCCGATGGGGGTAGTTGATATGTCAACTTCCTGGGGGTGTAACTTTTGCATACGATCTTTGTTTGGGGTGCTCGATACATCATTGGAAAGATCTATCCAAGGACTACAACTATTGACAAAGAATATCAAATCCAGAATGGACACATATTTTCCAAATGCTTGATGCCCAAAAAACGTCGTTTAGGGCCTCAAAATGACTCTGGAAGTTCAGGACCTGAAAAAGCTGCCAAAAATAGTAAATTACCAAAATTGCCAGAAAATTGTTTTGAGCCAGTTGGAAAAGGTGGGTGGCCACCGATATCCACCTGGATCAATCCTCCCTCCTTAGGAAGAAATGGTCTCCATTGCATTGAGTGTCCGGGGGAGGGGGAAAAACATTTGTTGAATCTGTATCTTGATGAGTTGTTGGCCTTGTTGGAGAAGTTGCGTTGCTTAGTTTATTAAAGGTTGTCACGAACATTTGGCTGGAAGGGTTGGACCTTTTTAACCAGTTTGGCTACATGAGATGCTTTTGTGCAGAAGGAATCTTTACACTTTGCTACAATCTTGTCAACTTGCTTCTGTTGGATAGAATGTGCTTGGGCCGAGGCTGTAGTGGTTGCAGTATCCTTTTGTTCACATTTTGAACAGATTGTGAAGAAGATGAATTTTGTAGTATGAGATACTACCTTGCGACAGTGTTTAGGTGGAACAGTAGTCAGAACTACCTCTAGTATTCTATAGAGATGACCCCCCAGAGAAACAATGACACTATAGGGTCGAGACTCATAAACATCATGGCGCTTCCACATATATGGTTGGCCCAAGAGAACATCACAAACATTCAGTGGGGTAACATCACATAATACCTCATCCTTGAAGATCACACGAAGATATCGTCCCTGGCGAAGCCACTGATGTTGTATGACTGCGGGTGTGGTGTTGTTGACAATACCAATTGTTTTACGACCTCTGTTGAGATGAGGTTCTTATGTCTTCTGCTATCAACAATAAAATGAAGCAGGGTCCCCTTCACCCACATCTTTGAATTAAAAAGGCGCTCCCCCTCTTCAGGATCTGTTGGTTCTTTTGGTTGAATTGTTGCGGTCGCGACAATAGCAGTGGGGTCTGCGTCGATGATTTGTCTTTTACCAGTATTTTCATAATCAAATTCTGAATCAGGGTTCAACTCCTTATCTTTGATATTGGCCACCAATGATTGTTTTGAGCGACAATCCTTGGTGTTGTGCCAGGGGATTTTGTGGAAATCGCACCATTTTTCGGTGTCCTTCTTTGTCTTCCCACGACCCTTCTTTTCCTGTGGCTTGGACTGGTTTTCGGGAGATTGTTTGTTAGGGTCATCTTTATCATACTTTGTTTGTTGCAGATTTGAAAACCCAAACTCCCGTTTGTTCTGGTGCTTAAATTTCTGCTCGATTTTAACAACATATCGATAAGCAACACCGAGTGATGAGATGTCCAGAAAATCCATTTCATTTTGGATGTATCTGTGTAGAGCCCCATGGTATTTCAGAACCAAATTTCGTTCACAGTCTTTGATACCCAGCTTGGTTCGCAAGGTGTGGAAGATATTAGTCAACTACATAACTTCTTGGCCCCTCTCTTGTCGTAGTGTGGTCCATCTCATGTACTGGTCCTCATAGTTTCCAATAGGGTAATACTGTTCCTTTACCGCATCCACAAAAAAATCCCAAGTGGGCTCGACCCCATATATTCCAAAATCCTTTATGGAAATTTTCTCCCAGTAAGTTTCCCACCAATGTTTGACATGGGGGAGAGCTTTAAGGAGTGCGAAGGTGATCTTTTCCCTGTCATAAAAATTATGAACAGAGAAACAACTGTCTAACAGATTTAACCATTTGGCCAGGGCATCTGCATCTATCTAACCTTCAAATACGGGAATATCAAACTTAACCTATACCCTGAAAGGAGAGGTGCATCCAAAGTGGTTGTTTGATGAAGATGCGCTTGTTGCTATCGGCAGACATTGAAGGATATGGGAAAAAATCTCCATCATTTCGTCCCTCTGTTGCGTGAGAGTTTGCTCAAGCAATAGATTGATAGGATCATATGCTCCGTCGTTTTTCTTTCATTCCGCCATGGAGGGTTTCTTGGGTGTGTGAGAGCGATTGTCTTCAAGAGAGACAAGCTCGAGACCCAAATTTCTATACTCAGACCTTGTCGAGGACATGCACTGAAAAAACGATCAAGAGCAGCCTGCTCTGATACCACTGATCCAGATTATTTTTCGACACGAAATGAGAGCGGAGATATAATAAATAAATGCACAGATATATTGCGTATATCCAATAATATAACCAAAATGTATCAGAGATGCAACCATAAACACAGATATACAGTAATACATGATTCTATTAATGAAAGAAATGTACAGAGACTGGAAAAATACAGATTGAAAGACTCGCTAGAATGGTGGCAGCTTATCTCTGAGAAGAGATGTGACGACTACTCACATTCACAAGAAGATGATTATTACAATGAGGCTCCAAAGGCCTTTTTAACATAAGTAAAATCCAAAACCCTAATCCCGGAAGATGAAAATCCAAAAGGTCTGCAGGCCCCGATGGGGGTAGTTGATACGTCAACTTCCCAGGGGCATAACTTTTGCATACGATATCTGCTTGGGGTGCTTGATACATCGTTGGAAAGATCTATCCGAGGAATACAGTTGTTGACAACGAATATCAAGTCTGAAACAAACTCATATTCGTCGGATGTTTGATGCCCAAAAAACGTCGTTTAGGGCCTCAAAACGGCTCTGAAAGTTGAGGACACAAAAAACTACCAAAAATAGTAAATTACCAAAATTGCCACAAAATTGTTTTGAGCCAGTTGGAAAAGGTGGGTGGCCACCGATATCTACCTGGATCGTCGTTTCTATGAAATAAATACCTCTCTATAAAAAAATTAATCTCATAATGGTGAAGAGATGTGGCTTACAATAACATATAAGCTCCAATATACCATGATCCATATGACAATGGGGGAAACCACAAGTGAGTGGTACCTCCTACTAACATAATGGTTGATTGATTGTGGTGTGAATATTATTGTTTCTCAACCTCCCCTCCTCCCTATGTGCAAGAAGTAGTACTCTATAGTAATACACCTAATCCTAATATTTCCCCTCCCCTTTACTCTATACTAATACACCTAATCCTATTATTTCCCCTCCCCTTTACCATGTATCCAATTCGCTTATTACTAATAGTTACAGATCCCTAATTAAAAGAAATACAATTCCACTTCTTGCTAATATGTACAAAACCCTAATTAAAAGATAGAAATGGTATTATATAAACATAAAGTAAGAGACACTTTTACAACTCTCTAAGCTAAATCCTAAGAATTTTTGGTGGAAAATTCTAACTCATAAAACTAAAGAAAAAAATAAGATCCCTTTTAGGGATCTTATGAATTTGCTAAGGCCAAGGACAACATTAAAACCCTTTATGTAGATGAAGAATACTTTCCTTTAGAAGACATATAATTTGGGGTTAAGCAGTTTGCAAAAGGGAAAACTAAGGACATTGAAGGATACCATGTAGAATTCCTAAAAATTGGAGGGTCAATCCTCACTCCTCACATTCATAAGATCTTCAATTTAACAACTAAGAAGGATTTCCCCAAACCCTGGACTCAAAGCCTCATTGTTCCTATTTTTAAAAGCGTGGATAAAAATAATCCCTTTAATTATAGGACCATTATTATTACCCTATTTTAGCCAAGTTATATGGAATTATTTTGGAAAGGAATCTATCAATGTATGGCTAGAAAGACACATAAAAAGAGTTAAAGGACAAACCATATTTAGGAGATATCATTCATTTATGGACCACCTTGTTATGCTTAGGATCATTGCAAAGGAGTGTCACAATAATAAAACCAATCTTTTGTGTTGTTTCATTGAATTTAGAAAAACATTTGACATCGTGCCTAGAACAAACCTTTGTAATAGATTGGAAGAGCTAAAATTTCCTTTCGAGTTAAGATTTGCTATGATAAGGATGCAAAGGAACGTTATTGCCAAGTTTCAGAACATTGATGGTTGGTCAAAAGAAATTAGTTGTGATATAGGAGCTAAGCAAGGTTGTCTCATATCCCCTACCTTTTTTGGTAAAATGTCGAGAATTTAGAGGGTTGTTGGGAGAAGCAAGATTTGCTTGCACATCTCTAGTTGGAATAGTCATCATCATTCTTATTTTTGTTTATGATACTGTTCTTATTGTGAGGATTCCCTATGATCTCCACAAGAAACTAAAAATTCTCAAGGATTTTTCTTTAGTATGGGTATGACTATTAACATTGACAAAAAAGGCTATGATAATCAAATCCAAAATGATCATTTACGTTAATTTCATGTTTGACACAACAAATTAGAGGAATCAACTTCATATAAATGTTTTTAGAATTGATCGACATAACAAGCTCAACTAGAATTATAGCATTGAGAAAAGGTTAAATTGAGGGTGAAAAACTTAATATGGACTTGAAAACAATAGTAAATCAAAGTAACTTTGGATTTGGGATAAAAAGAAAATCCTCTTTGAGACTCTTGTCACTCCTGCTATCTTATATAGTTGTGAAGTTTGGGGTTGCAACATCTCTAAAGAATCATGGAGAAAGATACAACAAATTCAAAAGTGTTTTATAATTTATAATTTTAAAATTAAGGTAATACACCCTATCCTATCCTCCTCATAGAAGAAAGTATTTCTCCCATTGAGAGCATGGCTATGAATAGGTGCTTAATGTATAAGAAAATTATAAACAACATGGAATACAAGAGGCTTCCCAAGGTTGCTTCAAACTCTAGTGAAAACCACCTATGGCTTAAGTGGGGTTGACATAAATATTCCAAGTCTTGGCTCACTCTTGGCTAAACAATTGGGGTATTGATGAATAAATTACTTTGTAGAATAATAGTAATATTAAAAATATTATTACATCTAAAATTAAGGAGAAATTGTGGTGCAATAAATAATTAGAGGATAAGAGTAAATTAAGATACTACAAGGAGGTGATCAACCCTAATATACAAGATAAACAATATCTCTTTGTTTTAACTAGTGTAGTGATCCAGATTATTTTCGGCACGAAATGAGGGTGGAGATATAATAAAGAAATGTACTGAGATATCTGGGATATCCAATATTATAACATAAATGTATCAGATATGCAAACATAAACAAATATATATAGTAATACAGAATTTTCTATTAATGAGCGAAAATGTACAAAGACTATAAAACACAGAGTGCAGAAAGACTCACTAGAATGGTGACAGCTTATCTCTCAGAAGAGATGTGACGGCTACTCGGATCCCTGAGAAGATGATTTTACAATGAGGCTCCAAATGCCTTTTAATCATAAATAAAATCTAAAACCCTAACCCTGGAAGATGAAAATCCAACAGTTTTGTGGACCCCCTTTTGGGTAGTTTGGTGTATCAACTTCCCGGGGGCGTAACTTAGGCATACAATCTCCATTTGTGGTGCACGATAGCTCATTGGAAAGGTATCACCGAGGAGATTAATTTTGGGGTCTCAATCAGAGCCTTTGCTGATCATTGATAAGATCGATCCCGAAAAACCTTCATTTAGGCCCTCAAAATGGCCCCAGAAGTTAAAAACTGCTAAAAATAGTAAATTGTCAAAATTGCCAGAAAATTGTTTTGAGCGAGTTGGAAAAGGTGGGTGGCCACCAATATCCACCTAGATCAATCCTCCCTCCTTATGAATAAATGGTATCCATTCCATTGAGTGCCCGGGGGAGAGGGAAAATATATTGTTGAATCTGCATCTTGATGAGTTGCTTGCCTTGTTGGAGAAGTTGCACTGCTTAGGTTTTTGAAGGTTTTCATGAACCTGTGGCTGGAATGGTTGGACCTTTTTAACCAGTCTGGATACATGAGATGTCTACGTGTAGAAGGAATCTTTTCTCTTTTCTTTAGTCTTGTCGACCTGCTTCTGTTGGATAAAAGGTGCTTGCGCTAAGGCTGTAGTGGTTGTAGTATCCTTATGTTCACCTTTTGAACAGATTGTGAAGAAGCTAAATTTTTTAGTATGAGATGCTACCTTGTGGCATTGTTTAGGTGGGACAGTAGTCAAAACCACCTTTGGTATCCTATAGATATGACCCCCCAGAGTAATAATGACATTATGGGGTCGAGAATCATAGATAGCATGGCACTTCCACATATATGGTTGGCCCAAGAGAACATCACAAACATCTAGTGGGGAAACATCACATAATACCTCATCCTTGAAGGGCTGGATGCTGTATGAAAATCAACGCTATTGGCTGACACAGAGATCTCGTCCCTGGCGAAGCCACCCGATGTTGTATGGTTGTGGGTGTGGTGTTGTCGACAATCCCAATTGTTTGATGACCTCTACTGAGATGAGGTTCTTCTGGCTTCTGCTATTAACAATAAAATGCAGCGAGGTCCCCTTCACCCACATCTATGAATGAAAAAGGCTCTCCCCCTCTTCAGGATTTTTTGGTTCTTCTCATTGAATTGATGCGGTCGCAACAATAGCAGCGGGGTCTGCGTCGATGATCTGTCTCCTATCAGTAATTTCTAAATCAGATTCTGAATCATGGTTTGGCTCCTTGTCTTTGATTTCGACCACCAATGAATGTTTTGAGCGACATTCATCGGTGTTGTGCCAGGGGATTTTATGGAAATTGCACCATTTTTCGGTGTCCTTCTTCGTCTTCCTATGACTCTTCTTTTCCTATGGCTTGCACTAGTTTTGGGAGATTGTTTGTTAGGGTCATCTTTACCATACTTTGGTTGTTGCAAATTTTCATATCTGGACTCTCATTTGTTCTAGTGCTTAAATTTCTTCTCGATTTTAACAACATATCGATAAGCAGCACCGAGTGATGAGATGTCCAGAAAAACCATTTTAGTTTGGATGTATCTATGTAGATCCCCATGGTATTTCAGAACCAAATGTCGTTCGGAGTCTTTGATACCCATATTGGTGCGCAAGGTATGGAAGGTATTGGTGAACTCCAGAACTACTTGGCCCCTCTCTTGCTATAGTGTGGTCGATCTCATATACTAGTCCTCATAGTTTCCAACAGGGTAATAATGTTCCTTTACCGCGTCCACAAAAAAATCTCAAGTGGGATCAGCCCCATATATTCTATACTCTTCTATGGAACTTTGATCCTAGTAAGTTTCCCACCAATGTTTGACATGGGGGAGAGATTTAAGGAGTGCGAAGGTGATCTTTACCCTGTCGGAAAATTGGTGAACAAAGAAATAACCTTCTAGTAGATTTAACCATTTGTCTAGGGCATCCTCATCTATCTGACCTTCAAATACGGGAATATCAAAATTAACTTGTACCTTGAAAGGAGAGGTGCTTCCAAAGTGGTTGTTTGATGAAGATGCGCCTATTGCTATCGACACGCATTGAAGGATGTGGGAAAAATTCTCCATCATTTTGTCCCTCTGTCACGTGAGAGCTTGCTCAAGCAACAGATTGATAGAATCGTCTGCTCTGTTGTTTTTATTTTCTTCTACCATGGAGGTTTTCTTGGGTGTGCGAGAGTGATTGTCTTCAAGAGAGACAAGCTTGAGAACCAAATTTATATACTCGGACCTTGTCGGGGACATGCACTGAAAAAAAAATTAAAAAATCAAGAGTAGCCTGCTCTGGTACCACTGATCCAGATTATTTTCGACACGAAATGAGGGCGAATATATAATAAAGAAATGTACTGAGATATATAGGATATACAATATTATAACAAAAATGTATCAGAGATGCAACCATAAACATAGATATGCAGTAATACACAATTTTCTATTAATGAGAAAAAATGTACAAAGACTGTAAAATACAAAGTGTAGAAAGACTTGCTAGAATGGCGACAACTTATCTATGAGAAGAGATGTGACGACTATTCGCATCCGTGAGAAGATGATTTTACAATGATGCTCCAAAGGCCTTTTTATCATAAATAAAATCCAAAACCCTAACCCTGGAAGATGAAAATCCAACAGTTTTGTGGACCCCGTTTTGGGTAGTTTGGTGTATTAACTTCCCAGGGGCGTAACTTTGGCATACGATCTCCATTTGGGGCGCACGATAGCTCGTTGGAAATGTATCGTCGAGGAGATTCATTATGGGAGTTCAATAAGATCCTTTAGATATAAATGAGAATATCGATCCTAAAAATCCTTCATTTAGTCCTTCAAAATGGCCCCGAAAGTTAAAAGCTACTAAAAATAGTAAATTGCCAAAATTGCCAGAAAGTTGTTTTGAGCGAGTTGGAAAAGGTGGGTGGCCACCGATATCCACCTAGATCATGTAAAGAATAAAATACACATTGATAAAACACAAATAAACTCTCATGAGCTTCATAGTGAAATAGAGCATTGGACAATTCCTAAATTGTTGCGGGTCTAAAGAATTTGTCAACTTTGCGACAGTAAGAGGGTTGAAGATGAAAAATAATTTATCTTAGAATGTATTGTGTATAGCCACAATAGATCTCAATTTCAAAATCTTTTTTACAATACCGACCTTCCTAACCTTTTAACTCATTAAACAATGGATTTAGAAATGCAACTCTTAAATCTTTTGAAGCACACAAACAAATTTATAATGGAAGCCAAGTAATTCCTTTTTTTTAAAGGTTCGATGGACCAATGCTGGTCTTAGTGGTTGTTAATAACCATCATCACCATCATCATCATAAAAAAAAATGCAATGCAATTGTTGACATGAAATATGATGCAATTTTGTTTTTCTCATGATTTGAGTTGCATTTTATGTCGAGTTTTAACTTGCATTTATGTTTCATTTTGAGTCAAGTCTTGAATTTCATTAAGTTTTATGTCACAATTTTATCAAGATTTAAATCACAATTTAGATGGATAATTCAAGCATGCTTTAAATCAATTTTTTTTTAATAAAATGTTTTAAATTCTACTAATTTGTACAATAAGGCTATATGCATTTTATGCAAAAAAACCAGGTTGTTCAGACAACCACCTATGGGATAGAGTTGATATGCACTCCTATCATAAAATAAAAAAAATGAAACCATGCAAGGCCAAAAATTGACTATGACACTAAGGAAAAATAAGATAACATAACAAAGATCATAAATCAAAATACCAATTGGTCATAGTAGAGTGGTATAGCGACCAACATAGTGCCTATAAAAAAAACATATGGAACTTTGTCCTTAGGGGTCAACCTCCATTTGCATGTTACATGATTTAGAGAAGCCAAAATAGGATTCCATCCATCATTTCATAACTTTGACTTGTCAAGTCACTTTGTCTTAGATATGGCTAGTGGAATAGTAAAAGAATTATCATTGTATGACATTTCAAGACTAGATCCAATTCCACTCTTGGTTCTCATCAATAACTTGACAAACATTATACCAAGGGAAATGACTAACAATTTCTCTTTTTTTAGGATATTTAGACACTTAGTTAGTTAAGATCAACTTGGTCTAATGTGTCTTTAGGTAAAAGTGTGTTTCTTTAGTAGGCATTACTATGCATTTGTAGTTATGTAATCTGATGGTCACAATATGCTCTAGACATAGAGTGATCCATTGAATCATATTCTCCTCTATACTAGTGACTATTGATCTATGGCTTAACACTTGAGTGGTCCACAAGATTTATTTAAATAAAATTGAGGGTCATTTGTTGAACATCGATTGTGAGAAACTCTCTTGTACACAATTTTCTTTTGCATTAATATATTGCCTCAAGTGGTTGTGTTGGTTGGGGCCATGGAATGTTTTCCTCTTCAGGGGTTTTAACCATGTAATGCATGTGTGTACTAATATTTGATATGGTTGTGTCAACAATTTCTTAAGGTGTTCATCCTATGTGGCGATAACCTATTTTGTCAAAAATGGTATCCGAGCTTGTTTGAAGGATCACTTCCATTATTGATCGAGCTACTGAACCTATGCCATCTCATGCAACAAAATATTTCCAAGTTCTGTTATTTGTTTTCATTTCTAGGCTAAGGAGATTATTCCATAGTGTCCAGAGCACTACTTTTAGTTGGAAACACTTTTCATTTCACGCAAAAAGGTTTTCTTTTGCCCAAGATATGACATTTTTTGTCATATTTGGATGTATAAAGTTTGATTATTCCCTTTATTCCCTTTTACAGAGTTAATATTTTGTTTTTTCTATTTATTGTTCCAGTTTTCTTCTCTTTCTAGTCGACGTATGTATTTTGTTACTCACCCTATGCGACCTTGACAAATCATAAACAAAGTGGCTGCATTGAATTTTTTTGCAGAAAAAAACAACGGTTAATGGGGTAAGAAATCACTTCGAGACATAGAGTAAAAAAAGAAAAGGAAGAAAATCCCCCTTCCTCCATAATTTGGTTGAAAATTGTTTTATTTAATGAGAGGTCTCAAGTTCAATTCTCTCTTTTTTTAAGTTACTTTTTGAAAAAGTTCATGCAACCTTGAGTTATCTCAACTTTATTGTAAAGTCCATTTCACTTAAATTATAAAAGTGAATCACTATAACATAACTTTAATATTTATTTTTTAATACTCCAATGGTGACAAAGGACCAAAATCATAAAATAAGAAAAGCGACAGAAATTACATTTTGTGTGGGTGAGATGGTCATCTAGAGTCTAAATGTTTTAAAGATATGGAGGCCTTAGAATCAACAATGAAGAAGCACAACATCAATCTTGATTATTCTTATTATAAACCGTATTCTCATGGATATGGATTTTTTGCTTTTGTTTTTTCCTTCAATGCAACATATACTTCTTCATCTGATGAATGAATTATTGATTCCAGAACATCTTATCATATGGATAATGATAAAGCCATTTTTTCCGCACTTAATGAATGTAACACCAAATAAATATTTGTTGGTGACGATAGATCTCTTTGTGTTGTAGGTTCTAAAATAGTTCAATTAGATGACAATAATTTCAATGATGTATTATGTGTTCCAAGTCTCTCCTACAACCTTCTATTAGTATATCAAATCACACATTTAGATGAAGGTAAAACAATAGAGTTTTCACCTCACCAAGTTGTAATTAAGGATTTAAAAGATCCTAAGCATGTCCGAGTAACTGGAATTGTTGATGATATTACTAGGTTGTACAAATTCAACAACTTTGGGTTATCATATTTTCCATCAAATTTTATTGCTCATAGCAGTGACTTGAGAAACATTTGGCATGAGTAGTTTGGTCATCTAAACTACCGCTCATTACAACAACTATGTAATCAAAATATGGTGACTAGTCTTCCTCTTGTTTCTTGCAAAGATGATGTGTATTCTAGTTGTGTTCTTATAAAAAATCATCGAGATAGTTTTGAAAAACATGCCTCTTTCCATGCCTTGGTCCCCTTGCCTCTTGTTCATAGTGATTTGTTTGGTCCATGTTCTTCTCCTTCTTTCTCTGGGTACAATTAATTCTTAACTTTAATTGATGACTTCTCCATACACACTTAGGTTTATTTCTTAAAACTTAAGAGTGAAGTCTCTGACCTATTTTTGGCCTACAAGACCCTTGTCAAAAAACAATCTAGACTCAACTTCAAAGGTTGAGAAAAGATAATGGTGAATATGTTAACAATAAATAACCAACATGTGTTACAGAGGTTTACAACAAGGTGAAACTTTGGTTTCTAGACAACCCTGTGAAACTGTCTGTATTTCCTGCATGCAGTCTTCCCCACCACAGTTTTACCCACTGAACGACAGATCTCTATGCTTTAAAGATGCTGACAATACACGTTTCTAGCTTGAATTTTTTTTTCCTATAGTTTATGCAAAGGAAAGTGTTCTGATACAACTTGTTAGATACCAAATCTATTGTAATAATAATAATAATAATAATCTCATTTTAAGGTCACAACCAAGCGAGACACCAAATTGGTGTATGAGACCCCCTTGTTTGTGGGACAAGAGACCCCCTCCACCCAACGATTTGAAAGGTAAAGTCTACGAAGGTATACATACCCTACCCCCCTCTAGACCTGGATTTGTGACCTCTTAGGAGGACACATATGTTCTTATCTATTAGGGCCACTCAAGTTGTAATAAGCAGAAAATAGAAATACTGAAGCAAATACCAGCGAAACAACAAAATGTAAAGAACCAAAACACCAAAGATGATACCTTTATTGATAGAAAGAAATATTCACTTGCCTCTTCGAGGGAGAAACCTCCAGTAGAGCAACACTATATTACAATAATTCTCAAGACAAAGCTTTTTCATGCCTTCTACTCCAATTTATACTAAATCTATCTTCAAAAGAACAATCTAGAGGAAGATATTTCTAGAAGCGAGAGATTTTATTAAGTCTTCTTAAATTAGACTCGTTCACATTATTAACTAGGCCTTATTTATTAATATCGACATTTATTACATGGAAAAATATTATGCTACCTACGTGAGGGGTTAGGGAGGTTGGGTCCCTAACAAAAACAAAAGTGGAATTGGAAAACCACAAGATGATGCTAATAATGAAGATGGAAGCCCTACATTTGGTAGAGAAACCAATAGCCTTTGACCATATTCATCAGTCACGTCTCTAAAAATGCACCATCAATGACCAACTCTCCAACCATGACTCTGTTGGTGCAATTCTTTACCCATTGAACCCAAAAAAATGCGGAGACAAAACGCCCAAAGGAAGCTTTTGTATTTCCTCTAACCAATTTCGTTTTCTTGTGTTAGCTTTTCATTTGATCTACCTCCCATTTTCTGTACATATATAAATTTAATTTTGTTTTGTTGGTATTCAGATCAAACACAATGAGAGAATGTTGGAGTTATTGTCATCCTCTGAGTTTTATGTCTTGAAATGAAATCACTTGTACACATTCTCTCTCTCTTTCTCTCACTCTCTGTTGGATCACGCATCAAAAACAATTGTGAAGGAAATTAAAATCAAGTTAGCCATGAGGTTGTAATGATTAATGATGGAATGGGTATACCCAAATTTTCCATCCATCTTGAATACTTAAAAGACTAGTACGTTCAACTAAATTAAGGTAATATTTAAATGAAATTGTAACCTAACTAGCATCCGAGGATGAATAATTCATAAGTTTGAAGGGAGATTATGGCCTCTCGGTTGAATAATCTTAGGCCACAACACTTGGTTTTTCAACTGGATTTTAACTATAAGAAATTTATTGATATATCATTGAAAATGACATACATGCTATAAGAAATTTGCCATGTTGCCATGTTGATTTATGGAACTTTGACATTAATTTTTTCACCCATAATTTTTTTCCCACCCTTAATATATCAAGAAATTATGTGAGGGTAAATAAACCCCCAAGTGACTTTGAATACGATGTTATAGTGTTTTTTCCAATCAAGGATTCGACAACTTTCCTGAATTCCTCCCATCAAACAAAGATATATGTCATAATTGAACAAGATAAATCTATAAGCAACGATGACATGTATATAGCAAGAATACACCAATGAGGTTGTTGAGGCATGTTATTAAATATGCTTGTATGATTTTCACCATCAAGAAAAGTTGGAAAATTCTTCAAATACCTCAAAACCTAGAAACCCAATAACTTCTATAACGTGATCAAGCTAAACTTTTGCGCTTCTTGTAGTAGGATGCAAGGGAGAGGCACATCCTCGATATGCCTCAAAACTGAGAAACCTGACAACCTCTATAGTGTAATCAAGCTACACTTTTATGACGATTGCAATAGGAAGCAAGGGAGTAGACATGTAGCATTGTTCCAAAAATATAAACCGTGGAAGTGTAGCAATTGAACATTGGCAAGCACTAAGGACTTCACAACAGATTCATAAATGCTAGGACAAAGTGCATAGAGGCACTGGGTCTACTTCTATTTGACATGTTATTTTTGTTGAGAATAACTCATTATAGTCACAGCATAAATAACTAACTCTGTCATGCACATAATTCCATAAATAAAAATATTTCATACACCCATAAACATATTTCATCTTTACATGACCTACAATATTCGGTTGAAGAAGATATTGTAATAATGATGATAGGTGTTATTATGTCATAGGGAAGATTTGCATTTCTTTTCTTTTTCTTGTTGTGTGGGATTTTTCTAATAATAAATAAGATTAGGTACTCAAGTTGAAATGCAATTTCAATTATATGAAGTTGTTTTTATATGATCACAAGGTGCCATCATTGTGAGATGAATACAGTTTGTGCTAGACTCAAATTTTATTCATTTCATTATTTTTTTTAGTTAGTTCTATTTTTCTGGCAACCACATTTTTCACCTACCTTTCACATGTCCGCATTGAGGCAATTCACACGTCTGCATTGAGTACTTACAATTATGACCAAGTGTGCTTGACACATGGTTGGGTGTCATTTTCTTTAATTATGTGACCTTTCTATACAAATGGATGTAATATTCTTCATCGTTGACATGTTTTCAATACCTAATATTTAATTAGCCAAATAGAAGGATTGTCGTTTTTCATATTTTATAGGGATGTTGAAGTAGGGTATCCTTGGATGTTTAATCACACGAGACCATAAGGCTTCATCATTGAACCATGTCAACCAAGATTGTTTTTTTGGAAAAAACCCTTCACCTCTTTTCACCACCTATAAAATAGTTTAATTGTTGTTTTTTTAAACCTACAAAATAGTTAATACTTATAAATTGAAAACTACGACCATGGTTTTCCATTTTGTTAAACATTCCCTTCCCATTTTTCTAGATATACTAGTAAAGAGTAGTTGAAACGTTCTATTTTTGGTTGTTTTCAGGTGATTTTTTTCGTTTGATTTTGTCCGAAATTTGGTGAGGAATGGTTGGATCTGAAGATTTGAGTGGCTAAGTTTGTATAATCGAGATGCCCCCTAGGGTTTTTCAGCAAACTGAATCGATTTATACATTCAAAAATACAACTTAAACAACAAAAAATAGAGATTTTATCCAGATTTAAATTACCCAATTCCAACAAAAAAACATCAAAAGATATAACGTTTTAGCAAATATACATGAATAAGTCTTGGGCCACCAAAGTCTCTTTGGAAAAAAATAATTATACAACGCGGTGATTTATGATTGGTTTGAATGAAAAATGTCAATTATAACACGCGGTGATTTATGATTGGTTTGAAAATAAAAAGTCAATTATAACACACGGTGATTTATGATTGGTTAGAAAATAAAAAGTCAATTATAACACGCGGTGATTTATGATTGGTTTGAAAATAAAAAGTCAATTATAACACGCGGTGATTTATGATTGGATATAATGGGGACTCAGACGGTGGAAGGCCGGACGGAGGAAGGATGTGGTGGATATTACTTTTTGCACGTTGCATTATAAAGATGTTTATTGACAACTTTGTACATGTACAGATTTTCGTCATTGGTATGTTTATTACCATAGATTCATTTTAAATGGGGAATTATTTATCAAGTATTAAGAGAGATTTAATTTTTTAAGGTGTTAAATTGATTTTTTTAATTTTTTAATTTTATATTAAATTTTATAGATAATTATTTTTTTAATTGAACTAACTATTTTTAAAAAAACCATGCCTCTATCTATCTTTGTGGAAGTTCTTTAAAAAATTTTGACGGAAAAGTAAGTAAGTTGGGAGGGAAAATTGCTCCATTCATTATCATTGATGAGAAGTTTATCTTGAATTGACTTTGAAGTTGGTATTGGTAAATTGCGGGATTTGAACTCGAAATCTCGATCATAACAATTCATATGAGAATACTTACCAATTGAAATACAACGCCAGGACTAATTTACATAAGCTTATTGATCAAGCAACCATAAGTGAAATTTATTAAAATGATCCATAAATTATCTAAATTGTGTCCATGTGCTTATGATTAGAATAAACTCAATGCTGTGATTAATAAACTCAATGCTAAATTGTAGATACTCTAAAGTTCCTTATATTAAGCTTAAGAAACAATGAGTTGGGTCTCTTTATGTTCCTAATTTTTTTTTTTTCATCTTCACAAATTTCAAGGAAATTCTTCATTTATTTTATTTGGAATTTTTTCTTTATTTTCTTTAAAGTGTACATTTTAAACATTTAATATGCAAGTTTAATGAAGAAGGTTAATATGTAAGTTTAATGAAGAAGGTTATTTTTTTTTAAGTTTTTATTTTTTATATTTTTTTAATTTGTCATCATTATAATATATTATTATAATATGACTAAAATCTTTGCTGAAATTGTAATTTAGATTATTAAAATCATTATTTTTAGTACATAAATGGATTCAACATTTTATACCTCAACTTAATTTTGTAAGATTTTATGTCTACCTCAACTTAATTTTGTAATGTTAACAGTTAATATTTGCAGTTCCATTAATCTAAAATACTTCTTTCTAATTTTAAACAAAACATATTGGTTTCCTTTCCTGTTATTTTGCATAGCAAAAATGTTAGTTTCTTTTGCTTTTATTTTGAATGACAAAAAAAATTAAATTCATAAAATATTTAAACTACAACTTGCCTAATGTTTTGAGAAGAGAAAGCACATGCATACAAAATAAATATGAATAACCTCATAATGAGGAGGTGCTTCAATTTAGATTGCTTTCACGCTAATGACATGGAGTTTCAGTGTCCATATAGAACCCACCAACCATTTGAAAATCATTTTCTTATTGTCTACAAAATAAGTATGGTTAAGGTTTTAGTCTACGGAGGTATACATACCCTACCCCCTATGGATTTGAGCTTGTGACCTCTTAAGAGGTCACAAGCTCAAATCCAGAGGGGGGTAGGGTATGTATACCTCCGTAGACTTTACCAGTAAAATCGTTGGGCGGAGGAGGGTCCCTTGTCCCACAAACAAGGGGGTCTCATACACCAATTTGGTGTGGCTTGGCCATGACCTTAAAAATAGATTATTATTATTATTATTATTATTATTGTCTTTAATTTATAGTAGATCTATCTTAATTTTGAGTGTATTAAATATTGTGAGAGATCCAAAAAAAATTTGATATGCAAATCTTTTTAAGCAAAGGATTGACTTCGCTAACCAACCCTTATCAGCTCAACCGAAGCATCTATTATAACAGAAGTGGAAGGGACATACCTTGAATACAGATCAAGATTCACTCTGGCACTGACTTAGGAAAGTACTTGATGAAATGAAAGTACCAAGGAAAGAAGAGCGGAAAGATCTATATGAAAGAGAAAATAATCGTACCTCATTAGCCAATGAGAGGAAATAGAAAAACTAACAAAGGCAAGGGAGGAGAACTAAATTGAATAAAGGAATTTGTGTCTACTAGTGATAGTGATAGCACCGAACTAGGCAGGGGAAGAGAACCCATTAAAGAAAGCCTTTTGAAAGAACATATTTAGCTTGGCCCAAGTAAAGTAAGCCTAAAGAGCCCAAGCGATATAGGCGGCGATTGAGAAGCTTTTCCACACTTGAGCGGGCTGGAAGGATTTCTTTTGTCGACTGTCCTGCCAGTAACGATGATGTGGGCATGAAATATTTAAGTGCCATGTAAAAGATTGGTCCAGTTGTGGGTAACTTTAAGTCCCTAATAACGAGCAGGAAAGATATTAATTATCGGGGAATTTGGCTAGTTGTGGGTAAATGTAAGTCCCTAATTACCTAGGAAGGAAGTGAGAGAGAAGGGAAGGGTTGTAGGCAAGCACTCAAACAATCGTGTTCCACCCTCAAATTGCTAGCTAGAAGGAAAGGTCATGACACTCTATTTCTTCTTCTCGTATTTACAAGATCTCAAGTTAAGATGGATTTATCATTGGTGTGAATATATGTGTATGTGGAATCACTCAACTTAGTATCTATTCATAGAAAACATGGAAGATGAAAAATAGATTCACCCAACAAACGATATGATTTGAATTGATTTGAGGTACATTACGTTCTCTTCAATACCATGTTGTAGAATGCACCTTACTTCTCTTGGTGCAATTATAACAAATAACAAAAACACGATCACATCACATTTTTTTATATTGAAAAGATATGTATAAATGGTGAACTCAATAATTTGATTTTTTTTAAACATGCTATCATTATTTTCATCTCTAATTTGCTCTAGAATAATCTCGATCTAGAGGCTCTAGCAACCACGTGATATATATATATATATATATATATATATATATATATATATATATATATATATATATATATAAACAAAATTAATATATCTAAGGTTTATGTAACCTTAAGGTTATGTTTGCTACGAGAAAGACAATAACAAAAGTGTGATCACACCACATTCTTCATATTGAAAAGGTATGTATGTATACGCCCATTATTAAGTTGGATATGCCTAAAATTTGTACCTCTTTTAATTGTTTCTATGACATAAATACCTCTCTATACATAAAATCATTATTTTTAGTACATAAATGGATTCAACACTTTATATCATATCCCTTCCTCAACTTAATTTTGTAATATTCTATGTCTACCTCAACTTAATTTTGTAATATTAACAATTAATATTTGCAGTTCCATTAATCTAAAATACTTCTTTCTAATTTTAAACAAAAAATATTGGTTTCCTTTCCTGTTGTTTTGCGTAGCAAAAATGTTAGTTTCTTTTTCTTTTATTTTGAATGACAAAAAAAATTAAATTCATAAAATATTTAAACTACAACTTGCCTAATGTTTTGAGAAGAGAAAGCACATGCATACAAAATATATATGAATAACCTCATAATGAGGAGGTGCTTCGCTTTAGATTGCTTTCACGTCAATGACATGGAGTTTCATTGTCCATATAGAACCCACCAACCATTTGAAAATCATTTTCTTATTGTCTACAAAATAAGTATGGCTAAGGTTTTAGTCTACGGAGGTATACATACCCTACCCCACTCTGGATTTGAACTTGTGACCTCTTAAGAGGTCACAAGTTCAAATCCAGAGTGGGGTAGGGTATGTATACCTCCGTAGACTTTACCAATAAAATCGTTGGGCAAAGGGGGCTCCCTTGTCCCACAAACAAAGGGGGTCTCATACACCAATTTGGTGTGGCTTGGCCATGACCTTAAAAACAGATTATTATTATTATTATTGTCTTTAATTTATAATAGATCTATCTTAATTTTGAGTGTATTAAATATTGTGAGAGATCCCCAAAAAAAATTATATGCAAATCTTTTTAAGCAAAGGATTGACTTTGCTAACCAACCTTTATCAGCTCAACCAAAGCATCTATTATAACAGAAGTGGAAGGGGCATACCTTGAATACAGATCGAGATTCACTCTGGCACTGACTTAGGAAAGTACTTGCTGAAATGAAAGTACCAAGGAAAGAAGAGCGGGAAGATCTCTATGAAAGAGAAAATCGTACCTCGTTAGCCAATGAGAGGAAATAGAAAAACTAACAAAGGCAAGGGAGGAGAACTAAATTGAATAAAGGAATTCGTGTTTACTAGTGATAGTGATAGCACCGAACTAGGCAGGGGAAGAGAACCCATTAAAGAAATCCTTTTGAAAGCACATCTTTAGCTTGGCCCAAGTAAAGTAAGCCTAAAGAGCCCAAGCGATATAGGCAATGATTGAGAATCTTTTCCACACTTGAGTGGGCTGGAATGATTTATTTTGTCAACTGTCCTGCCAGTAAAGATGATGTGGGCATGAAATATTTAAGCGCCATGGAAAAGACTGGTCTAGTTGTGGGTAACTTTAAGTCCCTAATAACGGGCAGGAAAGATATTTATTATCGGGGAATTTGTCTAGTTGTGGGTAAATGTAAGTCCCTAATTACCTAGGAAGGAAGTGAGAGAGAAGGGAAGGGCTATAGGCAAGCACTCAAACAATCGTGTTCCACCCTCAAATTGCTAGCTAGAAGGAAAGGTCATGGCACTCTATTTATTCTTCTCGTATTTAAAAGATCCCAAGTTAAGATGGATTTATCATTGGTGTGAATATATGTGTATGTGGAATCACTCAACTTAGTATCTATTCATAGAAAACATGGAAGATGCAAAATAGATTCACCCAACAAACGATATGATTTGAATTGATTTGAGGTACATTACATTCTCTTCAATACCATGTTGTAGAATGCACCTTACTTCTCTTGGTGCAATTATAGAAAATAACAAAAACACAATCACATCACATTTTTTTATATTGAAAAGATATGTATAAATGGTGAACTCAATAATTTGATATATATATATATATGTATATACTCTAGCAACCATGTGATATATATATATATATATATATATATATATATATATATATATATATATATATATATATATATA
>ML844860.1:0-14219 GCA_009831015.1 Picea engelmannii | reverse complement strand
ATTTCAGCAGAGCTTTGTTACTATATTCATCCTCTCTCTTTACAATGCCAACCCTCTTATTTATAAAGGAGAGGTGAAGGCTTAGGGTTAGGTCACAAGACACTTGTCACTTTTGGAAAAGTGACAAGTGGACCAACCCTAAAAGTCTTTTGTCTTTTTATAAAAAATAAACTTATCCAAAAAGGGAACCTTATCCAAAAAAGAGAATCTTATCCAAAAGGGGATCAAATCAGATCTGACTTGACCCTTCAATTACACAATAATTTACAAGCCAAAAGTAAATCATACGGAAGTTTATATTACAAAAAGTCATTTTCCATGAAATGACAAAGTTTGATATGCCACCTCATCATTTTCCATTGGGATTTGTGCCATCCCAAATGCTCTTTGATTTCTGCCATATTTTGCAGCTGTAGGTGATGTGTTTTAGGATAGTACCTAGCCATCCATGGCTGCCGGATTCACCGGAATGAAGGCCCAAGGTGTGGGGAATTGCTGGGTCGCTTTGGAGGGCAAGGGGACTTCGGGATTTGGCCGTTGTAAGTAAGTAAATTACCTCTATTCAGGCACTTTTCAGACCTGATTATGCCCCCCCTTTTCTACCTATAAGTTTCCTGTGAGCTGGTTAAAACATGGCCTTGATTTGGGCTTGTTTCGGCAAGAGGACCTCTTGGACATGAACTTTGAGACGCTCTTCCTCTATACCAAAATATCCAAAATCTGTTCTTTACTGTGCTCATGCTGTATCTCTGTCCTCTACCTTTCCGCTGCCTTTCGTTTGGCGCAAATCCGACTCCGGATGAGTGAGATATGGCCCCGGGAAGGTATGCGGATGGAGCGGGCCAATGGGATGATCAGGTAAAAGATTCAGAATTGGAGTGAAATTCTGGGTTGGACACCAGAATTGATAGGCTGCTACAGGCCTGTATACCTGTAGCAGAAATGGGTATCCCTCACTGGGCCCAATTTGACCTCGGAGGTCCCCAATTAGACCTCTTTCTGGTGCATGCTTGTAGGGCCAAATTGAGTCCCTGTCGCTCTGGGACATGTCACTGAAAATCTGGGTGGAATTTGCTGAGGTGAATAGCATGGGTGTATTCTAGACTTCGCCCCGGTCGTTTTGACTATTTACGGGCGAAAATCCACCTCCGTACCGGGAAGTTATGCAATTAAAAAGTCCAGCAACCTTGGGGGGGGGGGGAAATTAAATTTTTAATATATAGTTTAAAAACTATTCAAATTTTATTTAAAATTTTATTTATGTTTTAATAAAACATTATAAAAATATTTCTTAAAAAATAATTATAATTATAAATATATAAATACATTTATAACTAAATTAAATTTAAAAAAAAATAATATAACATGAAATTAAAATGAAAAATAAAATAAATTTTAAAATTTAAATAAATTTTAAAACACAAAAACAAAGGGAGGGGGGGTTTCACCCGACGCCCCTGCCGCCCACGTGACCGGGGCGTGGCTCCAAGGGGCCACGGGGTTTGGGGAAAACGAAGGTGGTGGTAATGGAGGAGGGGGTTACGCGCAGAGGTGGTGGCCGCGGAGGTGATGGAAGATCGGTGCTGGGTTTCGCGCGCGGGAAGGGAGGAGGAGATGGGAAGCGGGAAAGGCATGAGTAAAGGGATAAGAGGGCGCAGTGGGGAGGTACGGTGCACGCGCGAGTAACAACGGTGGTGGTGGTTGTGCGGAGGAGGGAGTGGTAGAGGGCGTATTGTGGAGTGAAGTAGATGCGCAGAGAGGGGAGGAGGAGGAAGGTGGCTGTGGGTTGTGGGCGGTGCGCGCAGAGGGGATAAGCCCGCGGTGGTGGAATGGGAGAGGAGGCCGCGTGGGGGAGAGAGGTAGAGGAGTGGAGGAAGTGGCTGCGGGGTTGGATGGAGGCCGAGAGTGGTAAAGGGTGTAGGGAAATGGGAATATAGCGCGCGCGCGGAGGAGGGAGCTAGTGCTGCGTGGAGGAAAGAGGGAAATGGAGGAGCAGAGGCCGAGGGCAGAGGGGTGGTGGTGGTGGCGCCCAGGTGGTGGACGGGCGGCCAGCCACCCAAGAATTATATTTTTTCAAAAACTATAGGGAAAGTGGGTCTTTTTGGAAATAAAAGCGGACAGGAGGTTCCAGGTTGAAAACCCCTGCCCTCCATTAAAATTTCTGGGGAGTTTTTTGAGCTTTCTGGGCAAAGAAAAGAACAGGGTTGGGGTTCAAAGGCCAGGGCTCTTCAGTGACATGCCCAAGCCTATAACCTCCAATAGATAACTTCATAATTTTTTAAAATTCTAAAGGAGCCCTGGAGGCTTGGGCAGAATGCCCAAGAGGGGTTCGAATCCCCTCTCCTTTGCATTTTTCAGCACACATACAATATGAATGAACTCAACAATCAGCAAAACTAATTCTGAAACAACAGCTATTACCACACTTGAAACAGGCAAACAAACCCCAATTTCTCCTTGCAGAACCTCAAAACAACCAGCATATCTTTTTGGTTTTTTGGGAAATTAGCATAATGGGTTACCTGACCAACTGTTGGAGATGGCAGCATGAAAACTGGCTGACCACTGTTGCACTGCTCCTGCTGTCAAAAACATCCCTTTGCTGCCATGACTGCTGTTGCAGAGCTATCCCTCCTCTGCCAAATTGCCAAAATGGCTTGGGAGAAAGGAGAAGGGAGGTTTTGTTTTTTTTCAATTTTTTCAAAAAAAACAAATTTCCCCATTTTGCATGAGGCTACGTGCCCATTCTCGAAATTTCCATTTTTTCTGAAAATGTTTAATAAAACATTTTATTAAATTTTTAATATTTTTGGAATTTTGTGCAAGTCAAAGTTTGACTTTGACTTTGACTTTGACTCTGCTGCAGCTGATTCAGCCCAAAAATGTTGACTGGAGAGATGGAGTCGGAATCGGACGCAAGTCACATCGTTGGAAAGGTCTTGATGAGGACATCAGGAATATGTTATCACCAACTTGAGATAATTCCACCTTAGCCTTCAAATTCATCCCGGAACAATGGTCACTTAAAAACCCCTGACTTGCTGGTGGGCCCACATGACACCTAATCTTGCGAAAGGTGCCAAATCGTCATACGATATCCAATCGAGGAAAATGAGGTACCGTCGGAAAGGTATCGATGATTACTTCGATGAGGTGACAATATAATTTTGTGCCAGGGTCATTTATGACTGTCTTAGCTGTTATGAAACCCTGTCATGTGAGTTGGTGGACCCCTTTTTGCCTAAAATTATTGGCCAACTTGTGACAGCTCTAACCAGACCATCTGGAGTCGGAATGAGGAAAATAAGATGTTGTTGGAAAGGTGTATGAGTCTATTACAGCGTAGAATCACTGGACATCTTATTTATATCACTTTACCCACCAATTGTAAATCATGAAGCACTGCAACCAATTTGATGTCCAAAAGTGGTCATAAACTTGCGAATGCTCGTTCTTATCAACCGGGGGTCGAAACCAAGAACGGGATATACCGTTGGAAAGGTATCACACTTACCTACACCATGTCTAGGTTTTATTTTCCCTTTTATACCATAATATGAATAGAATCAGACCAGGAAATCACAGATATTGGTTTTGTTCGTTCGGGTGACTTTGACTTTGCGTGCCTCATATGGGTCATACTAACTCAGAATCAAGCTCATGATAGATTGTTGAAAATCTTGTCCCGATCCCTACCAGTTGGAAGTGTTGTATTCCTTGAATAGAACAGCCTTGACATGAGGAATAAATGTCATGGGAAGGACCACAAATCCCTAAAAGCAACCAACTGATACTCTTTCAAGGGCCGAGGCCATAGTAACGATGACCCCCGCCACTGCCTTCGACTGGAACCATAGAATCAAGGGGTGTTTATGGAGAAGTAACTGTGTAAAACACCATGTTGAGCCCAGAGCAGATTTTTGGGTCAACACCCACTCCCTAAAATGGAATGCCCGGACCAACAATTTCCTTCTTCGGTGGTGCACTAGGTAGAAGCCGACGAAAAAATGACATTGCTTTCGAACCCTTAGCTTCCTTAATTCACCTCTCCACGCTTGCGTCATGGATTTTAAAGGCTCATTAAACTCTAAGTACCAAGAATTAAGAATGCGAACCTCCGCCGTGCAGGAATGCAACATTCACTTGGTGCCAAATCTTGCCAAGTACGATAAACCTTGGACGATTTGATGATGCAACCTCCAGCTACTTCCACCTACTTTTTCAGCTTGAGGTTCGAGGAGCCAAGTGTCCAATGAATTCAATGTGTGGTGGAGTTTTAGGTGTGATATGCATTGTATGTCACCCCATCCAGGGTTATACAATCCACTTATTACTAATAGGTACAAATCCCTAATTAAAAGACATAAAAGGTACTATATAAATAGAAAGTAAGAGAAACTCCTAATTAAAAGAAAGAAAAGGCTCCACTTGTTACTAATAGGTACATATACCTAATTAAAAGAAACAAAAGGTACTATATAAATAGAAAGTAAGAGAAAATTTTACAGCTCTATAAGCTAAATCCTAAGAAATTTTGGAGGCAAATTGTAACTCATAAAACTAAAGGGAAAAATAAGATTCCTTTCAAGGATATTTATGAATTTGCTAAGGCTGCAGACAACATTCAAACCCTTTCTATAGTTGATGAATATTTTCCTTTAGAAGGCATATAATTTTGGGTTAAGCAGTTTACAAAAGGGAAAGCTAAGGACATTGAAGGATAACATGCAAAATTCCTAAAAATTAGAGGGCCAATCCTCACTACCTGCATTTATAAGATCTTCAATTTAACATTTAAGAAGAGTTTCCCTAAACCCTAGACTCAAAGCCTCATTGTTCCTATTTTTAAAATCATGGATAAAAATAATCCCTTTAATTATAGGACCAATATTATTATCCCTCTTTTAGCCAAGTTATATGGAATTATTTTGGAAAGGAAGATCAATCAATGTATGGATAGAAAGACACATAAAAGAGTTAAAGGCCAGACCATATTTAGGAGCTATCATTCATTTATGGACCACCTTGTTATGCTTAGGATCATTGTAGAGGAGTGTACAATAATAAAACCAATATCTTGTGTCATTTCATTGACTTTAGAAAAGCATTTGACACCATGCCTAGAACTAACCTTTGGAATAGAACATAAGAGAACAAATTTCCTTTCAAGTTAAGAGTTTCTATGATAAGTAAGAAAACAAACATTATTGCAAAGTTTCAGAACATTGAGGGCTGACTGAAAGAAATAAATTGTGATATAGGAGTTAAGCAAGGTTTTCCCCTATCCCCTACCTTTTTTGGAAAATATGTCGACAAGTTAGAGGGTTGTTGGAAGAAGCAGGATGCGTTTTCACATCTCTAGATGGAATAGTTACCATCCTTCCTTTTTATGTTGATGACATTGTTCTTATTGTGAGGATTCTCTATGATCTCGACAAGCAACTAAAAATAATCAAGGTTTTTTTCTTTAGTATGGGTATGACTATTAATGTTGACAAAAAAACTATGATAATCAAATAAAAAATGATCATTTACGTTAATTTCATGTATGACACAACAAATTAGAGGAAATGGATTCATATAGATATCTTGGAATTGATCTACATAACAAGATTAACTAGAATTATAACATTGAGAAAATGTTAAATGGAGGGATACAAATTTAATATGGATTTGAAAACAATAGTAAATCAATGTAACTTTGGCTTTGGGATAGGAAGAAAATACTCTTTGAGAATCTTGTCACTCCTATTACCTTATAGAGATGTGAATTTCAGGGTTGTAACATCTCTAAAAAATCATGGAGAAAGATACACCAAATCCAAAAGTGTTTTATAAATTATAATTTTAAAATTAAGGTAATACAAGCTATCCTATCCTCCTCATAGAAGAAAGTCTTTCCCCCATTGAGAGCATGGATATGACTAGGTACTTAATGTACAAGAACATGATAAACAACATGGAAGAAAAGAGGCTTTCTAAGGTTGCTTCAAACTCTAGTGAAAACCATCTATGGCTTAACTGGGGTTGGCATAAATATACCATGTCTTGGCTCACTCTTGGATAAACAATTTGGGTATTGAGGAATAAGTCACTCTGTAGAATAACAATAATATTAAAAATATTATTACATCTAAATTTAAGGAGAAATTGCGGTGCAATAAATAATTAGAGGATATGAGTAAATTAAGATACTACAAGGAGGTGATCAACCCTAATCTAGAAGATCAAAAGTATCTCTTTGTTTTAACTAGTGTAAAGAAGAAAATGAACATTGCTAAAACATGAATAAACTCTCATGAGCTCCATAGTGAAAAACAACATTGGACAATTCCTAAATTGTTGTGGGTCAAAAGGATTTGTCAACTTTGTGACAGTAAGAGGGTTGAATATGAAAAACACTTTCTCTTAGAATGTCTTGTGTATAACCACATAGAATCTCAATTAAAAAATATTTTTTACAATACGGACCTTACTAACCTTTTAACTCATTAAACTATGGATTTAGAAATGCCACTCTTAAATCTTTTCAAGCACACAAACAAAATTCTAATGAAAACCAAGTAATTCCTTCTTTTAAAGGTCTGATAGACTAATGTTGGTATAAGTGTCTGTTAATAACCATAATCATCATCATCATCATAAAAAAAATTACAATGCAAATGTTGACATGAAATATGATGCATACTTTTTTTTTCTCATGATTTGAGTTGCATTTTGTGTCGAGTTTTAATTTGCATCTATGTTGCAGTTTGAGTCAAGTCTTGAATTGCATTAAGTTTTTTGTCACATTTGCATCAAGATTTAAATCACAATTTAGATAGATAATTCAAGCATGCTTTAAATCATTTTTTCTGAATAAAATGTTTTAAATTCTACTAATATGTACAATAACACTATAAGCATTTTATTGAAAAAAAAAAGGTTGTTCAGGAAACCACCTATGGGATAGAGTTGATATGCAGTCCTATCATCTGTTGGAAGCCAAATTTTTGGGCTCAGTTTTGCGCTCATGCGAAAACAAACTTATGCATGCTCATTCCATAGTTTTGCATGTGCCTAATGTAATGCACAAATAATGACAAATAGTGCACACTGGATCAAGTTTTGATAGTGCGCAATAGGCCTAAGAGATTATTGAATGCGCGTCGGTCCCAGTTTTGATGCACATTGGAAATCGAGGAGACATTGTTAGGATCCGACCCTAACCCCTCTTAGTTGGTCATTACTTAGCATGATATATTTTCCATGTAATAAAGGAGGATATTAGTTAATAAGGGATATTAAATAGATGTGAACAAGTCAATGTAAGAAGACCTAATAGAAGCTTCTGCTTCTAGAGATATCTTCCTCTAGAATGTTCTTTAGAAGATAGAATTAGTATAAATAAGAGTAGGGGGCATGAGAAAACTTGTATTGAGTATTATTGTAAGAGATCTATGCTCATTTTCGAGGTTTCCCCCTCGAAGAGGCAAGTGAACAAAAAGCTTTCTTGGTGCTATCAATATTATATTTCTTCTCTCTATTGAATGTTCCTATTATTCTTGGGGTATATTTGCTTGTTGTGTTATCTGTTTCAGGTTAATCATATTACAAGTGGTATCATATCTCTTTCATGTGCCAGCACACACCCATTTGTTTTTAGAAATTTGTAGGGTAGAGACTTGTTCCAACGTCTTTAAACTACAAAGATCTGTCATTTAGAGCATAAATCTGCGGTCGGGGAAGCATACACGCACAAAATACTAGAGGTTTTTAAGCTCACATTGTTGGACACCCTTGTAACCCCTGTTGGTACCCCTTCAAGTGGTAGCGAATCAGACAACACCTGTACACAATTTTTCTCTTCCTTGTACCTATGGTATATCAAAAGACCCTGAGGATATATTGAAACCATCCCTAGATAAACCGATTAGTTGCCTGAATGCTATACTTCCACTGAGAACAACACTCAGGAATATACTCTCTAGTACCTAGGTAATCGGGTAATACGACTAAAGGTACAATCGATCCTCCTTAGTTGGTTCCCTGAGATATTGGGCCGAGTACTACTAGTTGACCCTACACGTATATCATAGAGATATAACACAAGGCAAACCCTTGTTTGTAGGAACCCTGAAAACCTTTCCCCTTGGGAAAGAAGCAAAACAAGAATAACCGAGCTCTATTTTAGTGTAACCTTGCCTCTTGCTTTTGGGCTGTGAAATTACTACACATTTTTTCCTGTTAAGAATTTGGGCATTTTGACACTACAATATTATTCAAATCGGAGTATAACTTCGTTAGAGTAAAAAACAATTATAGTGGTGCTACCGACACCCTTATTTGGGACCTCTACCATTGTATTCCTCTCTTTGTCCCGATTGCAGTGGTACCTATAATTTTTTAGCCTATTTTTTCTGTGGACCTGACCCCCCTTCCCAACACCCTTATTGTCCACCTAGATCAACATACTCCTTATCTTTTTATGATCGTTGAGGTATCATTATACCTAAGCCTCCACAATGGCCCCTACTAGTCATTCTCATAAACTGGAAGAGTTGGACACTAAGGTAACAAAAATGTCCGAGGACATGGACCATATAACTAGGAGCCTGAACTCCCTCACCCAACAAATGAAAGACTTTGTGATGCATAGGAATGGAAAGCACCCTGAGTACCACTTTGAGGATACTCATTCTTCCCATTATGAGAATACCCATCTTTCCCACTTGCCTCGGGGTTCTCCAAATTCCTAGAATAAGGTGCCCAAAGTTGAGATGCATAAATTTGATGGATCAGACTCGGCCAGGTGGGTATTCCAAATGGAACACTACTTCTCCCTCCATGATATTAGGGATGATGAGACAAAAATCCATGTGGGGGTTTTTTACTTGGATAAAAAATTATGGAAATGGTGTCAATGCAATAATAAATTCTATCTAAGACAACCAAATTAGACCATTCTCACAAAAGGAGTATGTGCTCATTTTGATAAGGAATCTCATTTTTTGGGACGACTCACCAAGCTGATATAAACAAGGTCATTAGTAGACTTCATGACCACATTTGAACAATTGAATATCAAAACTGAGGGCTTATCTAATGATCTCTATCTTGAATGTTTTCTCAATGGCTTAAAGGACCCCATTTAGGATCATTTTGCATGCACCATCCTGTTACCTGGTTGCAAGTGAGAAAATTAGCATTGGAAGTAGAGACCATTCTTCATGCCCAACCCTTTCTTTCTGCAATTCCCACTCACCCTCGTCGAGGAATTATCCCTGCTTTGA
The DNA here is from genome assembly GCA_009831015.1 of Picea engelmannii. Classification (NCBI taxonomy): domain Eukaryota; kingdom Viridiplantae; phylum Streptophyta; class Pinopsida; order Pinales; family Pinaceae; genus Picea; species Picea engelmannii. Next base: position 4,947 of record ML844860.1, on the reverse strand, counting down.
CACAAACTTTGAAGGTCCAAAATGTATCTCCAACAGCAATGGTTGAATGTCGTAAGCAAGGACTTTGTTATTACTATGATGAAAAGTATTCTCCAGGCCATAAATGTCGTGAACAAAAGTTTTTCCAGATTGATGGGCCAACTCCCACCTCCTCCGAGGATATGCTGTCAGATGAGGCTCCAAACTCAAAGGACACAAAACTAACTCCCCCCATCCTATATCCAGTTGCACCTCTTGTGGAATCGGAGGACCTTGTCATATCTCTCCATGCCCGAGTGGGTATTTTTGCTCCACAAACATTAAAAATAAAGGGCTACATCAAACATAGTCCAGTCATGGTGTTGATTGATAGTGATAGCACCCGTGATTTTATTCATTGTAGGGTCATTTAGTATGTCAATTTCTTTGTTAGAACAATTTCTAATTTTCAAAATATCATACTTAATGGTGGTATAATTAAATGTGGGAGTCACTATGAGAATGTAAAAATCCAAATGGGTGATTATAACCTGAAAAATCACATGTTTTACTTTTCCATGGGTGTTGAATGGATTCTCACCTTGGGACCGATTACCATGGATTATCAATAGTTATATATGAGATTTACTCAAGATTATCACACCTATACCCTATGAGGCTTACAAGATAAATCCCTAGAAATTATCGGTTCTCACTGGATGGGGAAACTCCTGAAGAAAGACCACCACAATGTGATTTCTCAACTTAATTCCATCCAGGTACATGATCAATCATCCCCAATAGTACATCTTGAACTGCAACTAGTCTTGGATAAGCACCACAGAGTGTTTGAGACACCCAGGGACTTACCCCCCTCTTGGGGTGAGCATGATCAAGCATCCATCTCCTTTTAGGTAGTCAACCCCCCAATGTACACCCCTACTTGTATCCATTTTCTCAAAAAAATGAAATAGAAAAAATAGTGAAGGATTTACTGGAGGTAGGTGTAATTCGCTCAAGTACCAACCCATATTCATCCCCTATTGTGATGGTATTAAAAAAACAAGGTTCTTGGCGCATGTGTCCATATTTTCACTCCCTTAATAAATTGACCATTAAGGTTTAGTTTCCCATTCCTATCATTGATGATCTCTTGGATGAACTCTAAGGTGCCTGTTTCTTCACCAAATTAGATCTTCTCTTAGGATTTCACTAGATTCAAATGAATGAAGTAGATATTCCAAAGACCACTTTCAAAACTCATGAAGGACATTATGAATTCTTGGTAATGCATTTTGGACATTGTGATGCCCCATCTACCTTCCAAAATATCATGAATAAAATATTGAAGCCCTACCTTTGGAAGTTTTTTTTGTTTTTCTTTGACGACATCCTCATTTACACCCACAATTGGGATACCCATATACACCATGTGGACAAAGTACTCCAATTGTTACAGGAAAATCAATTGTTTGTCAAAAAGACCAAGTGTCCTTTTGGGGCGAGTGAGGTCAAATACTTGGGACACATTGTGGGTCGTGAGGGGTTAATAGTGGACCCAAAAATGATTCAAACCATGCAGGATTGGCCGAGACCCATGACCTTGAAACACATTCGGGGTTTCCTAGGCCTCATAGGATATTACTGGAAATTTGTCCACGATTATGGAAACATTTCTCAGCCATTGAAGGACCTTCTTAAGAAGAATGCATTTAACTCGACACCTGCAACCAATCAGGACTTGACAAATTTAAATCAGGACATGTGCACTACCCCCGTCCTAGCAACCCCTGTTTTCAACAAAACAATTGTTGTGGAATCTGATGCTTCAGGCACCAGTATATGCACACTTCTAACACAAGAAGGTATACCTCCTGATTTCAATAACCAGACTTTGAGTGGCCACAATTTTGGAAAATATACATATGAAAAGGAAATGATGAACATTCTCCATGTTGTGCACACTTGGAGACTATATCCATTGGGAATCCGTTTTCAGATCAAAACAAATCACCATAGTCTGAAGTATTTCTTAGAGCAAAGGATATCCTCCCCAGAACAGAACAAGTGGCTGACCAAAATGTTGGGCTATGATTATGATATCAAATATAGAAAAGGCAAAGACAATGTAGTGGTAGATGCATTGTCAATACCATATGGCGCAAATCCCCTTCCCTCCAAAGGGATGCTCGACCTCCTGTTATTGGATCGTTAATTTCACTGAGTCAGAGCGACTCCTTGGGTCCTTGCAGGCACCCAACATTGCTCTACCCACACGCACAGGTCTCTTTCGCAAGTGACCACGACTATGACCGTGGGTTTACCTCCTTTGTGGTTTGGAATTCCGGGATATCCCAAATCCTTCCTTCACCTTTTCCCGAAGTAATCTTCTCCAAGGTTCCGAACCCCTGCCATGCGTCTCCATAGATTTTCCCGCCCCACTATGGTTCAGACTTCGCGAACTCTAGGCCTTCCGTTCACAACTTCCGACCTTATGATTCCAGACCTCCCCGATCTGTTGCCATGTGCTCTCATGTGATCAACGATCGAGATTGAATCATGAATTCAGACTTCGCGACTCGGCTTTTTTCAAGTTTTCAACTTGCCGAGTCTCCAAGGTACCAAAATACTTCACGATTCTCCTCCTTGCAAATTCTCCAGATCCGATGGTTTGGGATCATTTGCCTCCATCTGAGGATGAATCTTGCTCACTGGCTTTGATGAGAAGTTCAGGGACTCCTTTCCTTGAATATTTTCACCGCTCTCCCTCCTGAGCTTTCCTTCTTCAATTTGTTCCTCTGAACAATTGCTTCGACACTTAGTTGAGAATTCGATCTGTGCACACCTTGCAACAGATTTCTCTCCACACTTAAACCTTTGTGGATGACTTCACACTCCTTGCAACTGTTCTCCAACCACTTCTATATCTCATGACTGAATCACACTATCCTTCCTCAAATTTCGAGTCTGAAAAATCTGTCACGCACTCCTTGCAGACATTGATGCACTCCTTGCATATGTAGAAGTTACACTATCTCTTCTGAGCCGTCAAGTTGAAATAGAATCGATCACACACTCCTTGTGGACACTATGTACACATTGCACTCGCTCAGTAAAGAGAAACAATTGAAACTTATGTACTCCTCACAATGAATCATACATTCATCAAAGCAAATGCAGTGATTGATTCAAGAACAAAAATAACAGAGAATTGAAAAATAATAGAAGCTCTACCATTCATTTAGATAGACACATACTCCACACACATTTGGGACAATATATATCTGTTATATTCATCAAACTGAAACTTACGTACATTCATACAAATTTTCTCTGCATCTCCCAGCTCTTAGCTTACAATCGAAATCTATGTACTAGATTTATCCGCAACAACAAAAACTAACAACAACCTAACCTCTTCTTTTCTTACAATACAAATATTTATACAAGAGGGGCTCTATGAGCTTCCCTCACAAGATAAATTAGTGGTGTCAAATCACCATTCAAAATGCCTATCGAAAGGGAAAATTACAATGATGGAAATCTACTCCAAATCGGATGCAGATCCATTCTGTTGTCAACCACTGAATGGCGACCTTATCCCCAGCTTGTGCAAAAGCACACCATGGCTCTTCCATCTTGTCTTCATTAATTTCCTATATCTCGCCTTGGATTCTCGAGGAAAAAATGAGAGGGCGGTGCCTCTCCTTCCTTGAATGTGCACCACGTGTGTTAATTAGCTGGCGCGTGCTGAGGTGGAGAGATGCTCCTGCATCACCATATGAGGACGAAGGTTACCTATGTTCCTTATCATTACCACTTCCTAATTGGATTGAGTAAGTTCGACAAGAGTGGCTAACCCACCAAACTATATCACAGATAACTCAACGATTTCAGGAGGACCCTAACCCTCCCCCAGTCTATGCCTGAAAAGGCAATATCCTCAGGTATAAGGATCATTTGGTTCTGTCTACGACTTCAACACTCAAACCCTGAATCTTAGATGAGTTTCACTCATCTTCTCTCAATGGTCACTTAGGATTCCAAAATACATATGATCGTGTTCACCGTTCTTTTCTTTGGGAAGGCATCAAGAAGGACATCCTTACCTTTGTCACCGAATGTAATATCTTTTATCTGTATTTGGGAGAGGAACGAACTAATTAACAGAATGAATACAATACACATAGAGATATGAAGAACAACACAGATATCCAGTGAACAATGTCTTCTATTAAATAAATGAAATAGGTTGAAACTGTAAAATTGCAAAATTGAAACACTTGCTCGAATAGTGGTAGCTATCTCTAAGAAGAGATGTGGCTACTACATGCATACGTTTGAGCATAGTGATTAAAATGAGGCTCCAGAGGCCTTTTTGACATTACTCATGAATGCTAAAACCCTGTACGTCCAAAAACCTAACCCTAGGAGGTGAAACACCAAAAGTCATGTGGGCCCCTATGGGTAATTTGGTACCTCAACTTCCCAGGGTTGTAACTTTTTCATACGGCCTCTATTTTAGGCGTGTGATAGCCCATTGGAAAGGACTTTCAGAAGAATACATATAACACCATCAAACTTTGACTCTGTTTACAATGTGACTGTGGCAAGCCAAAAACACATTGTTTAGGGCTCCAAAATGGCCCTAGAAGTACAACAAGATGTGATGACATGAAAACATACAAAATAAGCCAGTTGGATTAGGTGAGAGGCCACCAATATCCACATGGAATATGTGTAGGGACTTATACATCCACATAAGTGTAGAACCTACAATTACAAAGAAGTACAAAATAACGTGCTAAACTAAAAACAGACAAGAGGAGCCAGTTGGAATAGGTGGGTGGCCACCAATATGCACATGGATCAATCCTCCCCCCTTAGGAAGAAATGATATCAATTGTGTTGTGTTCCCCCATCAGGTGAGGAAACTTCTATTGGATTTGGCCCCAGGTAAGCCACTTTCCTTGGTGTAGGAGTTTCCCT
>ML844859.1:0-37282 GCA_009831015.1 Picea engelmannii | reverse complement strand
AAATTAATATTCAATTATCTTCATTTCAATGAAAACCTAAGTTCAAGTAAGGATTGTATAGTCCATTAAAATTGAGAATTATGAAGTGAATTAATGCTACAAATCACTCTATCATTAAACTCTAACTTTAATTCAATTTCACATTTTTTCACTTCGAATATATTGATCACCTTAGTTTCAATGAATTTTCTTCCTTCATTGTGTGTGTCGTGAACTTCTTCATAGCTTCTACATTACCTTCATTGCACTTCCTATGACCTTGTTCTACATCGCCTTTCTTGCACTTGTAATCCTTATGCATTTCTTCTTATATTTTCTACTTCATGGCCTTGTTTGATTGTCTACTTATGTCGATGTTGAGCATGTTGACTACCTTCAATCACTACTCTTTGAATCTAGTGTAGCATCACACTACCACCAAAAGAATATAAAGAAACATATCTAGTTCAAGAAGTATATTCCCTATGGAAAAGCAAGTAATAGTCAACTTGGGTGATCCAATAACATTATCATTCGGGCCAACAACATAAGATCCCAAGTACCACTAGCATGGGTAAAGGTAACAAATACATGGGTCTATTTAAGCTCAAAGGCTCACAAAGTAGTTCCAAACCGAGTCACAACCATGATAATGGAAGTATAAGTCTATAATATATCTAGATAAGTTGGTAAGTCTAAGGGCAATCCCAAATGCACTAGTAGAAGTAGATCCGATAGAGGCAAAGGTAAAAGCAATTTTTTCACCACTACCTCCTAGCAAAAACACTAATGGAGTTTCTAAAAGTCCAATAGGTGATCGCAAGTGAACAAATATTACCACTAGAATGATAAACACCCACCACAAACACCCACATAGTCTCAGGTGCTAACTTTTTGTGTTGTGAAAATACCTATCCAATATGTTGTTCAAGGAAACTAGCTAGATCCAATATAGAGTTAGCATTTTGTCAAAAAAAATTCGTTGTTTATACTGATAACACATGCGAAACAAAGTTACATATGAATGAAATCCATTGGCGTACTTGTGTTGCATGATCTACTAGCACACTACCCACATAAACAATAGTTTGAAACCCTACTTGTGTTGATTTGGGGGTTGACATATATGTGACACACACACACACACAATTGACAACACACGTTATCATCTCTGACTCCAAGTAATCATGCTCACAATGATTTCAAGAATAAAGAACAACTTTGCAAGGTTATGGTGCCTTCCAGGCATCATTGTACACATAATCATGAAAGAGACTCTTATCTATCACCTTGACTATTTTCATCGAAAGACTTCATAAGTATTTACTGCTCACCTATGAGACTCCTATTCACCTGAATGATTTTTATAAAGATATTGCATATTGTTTACTACTCACCATGATTGTAATTAGGAAGAGAAATTTGTATCATGCAGATGAAATTGTCAAGGGGTTTGTCGTCAGTTGAAGAGGTCAAAATTGCTTATTGTGTCATCTTGTAATGCAAGTCGCAACCTTGATGAAAACCACATACTTTGGGAGTGTTACTAAGCTCTAATGAAATTTTGTTTGGACAATGCAAGGCCAAACTGAGCGCTTGTCATTCTCATGACATTTTTGTTTTTTGACATCTACACACTATAGACTTATTTATTAAAAATTCTTAGCAGTTAATTGTAGTTTAGCTTGAAGATTAATGTTAGATTCCCTGCAATTTTAGCACACACTCATAGGATATGCTTGTTATAAATACACTTGTTCCAAATGCCTAATTCGATAATAATCACAAAAATAATATGTTTATCGTTGATTTCAAATACAAGCACCAATAATTGAAAGTTGGCAATATAAACATGTACAAAGCCTCGATTTGTAATACCATCATAAAGTAAGTTATTTATGTAATTCACCAATGTTCTCACAACTTCGGTAATTTCTAAAGTAATGACTTGAATGGGGATAGTGTAAAAGCATAACTCTTGACACTCCACTTAGATATTGAATTTAGAAGAGTCACATGTATCAAGTATTAGCAGGGCATGCATCATTTATCATGCTTGACAGATACATCGCATTGCATTTAAATTGGATTGAAGTTTGATCCCTAATTATGTCTCTTATGTGCTTGTATTGTTTGAAGTTCGAGCCTTAATTCTATCCTATGCACTTGTAAATTACATTTGTGACTGTGTAAAAGTCTCAAAGTGTTGATTGGGATTCTACTTTAAAAAACAGGGCACCCTTAAAGGCCACCACCATACTCTCATAGAGTGGTATACATATTTTTTATCTTAAAAGTAAACTCCAAAGTGGCATAGTTTTTGCCTTGATTGTAGATTATGCATATTTCTAAGCTTTGCTAATGTGATTCTATGAATGTCAATGACCAAGTTATGAAAATAACATAGCATAATCACCATTAACTAACAATTACTGAGGCCAATGCTTCATGTACATAACAAGTAGTTTTAAGGATACCAATATTCCTCTACAATATTGTCGCTTGCTTCTGTTGCATAGAGAGGCCATGTGTTGAGGCGATGACGGTCACAATGACCTTCCATTCACCCTCTGACTGAACCATGACGAGGACAATTTTTTTGGTCTGAGAGATTACCTTTTGGCACTGCTTTGCAGAGATCAAGGAAACTGCAGTAGTCATGAACTACCTCTGGTACCCTATAGAGTGGGCCTCCCAGAGTAATAATGAAACTACGAGGTTTGGACTCATAAACATCATGATGTTTCCACAAATATGGTTGTCCTAAAAGCACATCACAAACTTCAAGTGGTGCAACATCACATAGTACCTCATCTTTGAAGGGATTGATGTTGTAGGATAGGTGACATTGTTGTCTAACATGGTGGTTTCGCCCCTGGCTCAACCAACTGATGGTGTATGGTGGTAGGTGTGGTGTTGTCATCGACTTTAATCTCTTGATGACATCGATTGCGATCAGATTCTTTTAGCTACCATTGTCAACAATGAAATGTAGTGGAGTCCTTTCACCCACGTCTGTGAATGGAAGAGGTGCTCCCCCTCCTCAGACTCCTTTGACTCTTCTGGGTGAATTTTTGTGGTTGCTCCATCATTTCTTTTTTCATCCACCATGAGAGGCCACTTGGCCTAGTGAGAGTGGTATTCCCCAAGCAAAATTAGTTCAAGACCTAACTCTCTATACTTCGACCTCATTGGGGACATGCACCAAGAAACAACAAAGAAAAGATTACTTTCATACCACTGATCTGGATTGTATAGAGAATATGAATGGAAACACAAACTTAAATATTACAGAGAGCACAGTAATACAATGAGAACCAAATTTTATTAATAAATGAAATATGAAAAGACCGTGAAATGCAAAGCAATAGAAACTAGCTGGAATGGTGGTAGCTCATCTCTGAAGAGAGAGGTGTCTGCTACGCTCATTCACAAGATGATCATTACAAGAGGCCAAAATCGCCTTGTAATATAATGTACTAAACCCTAAGAGGAAAAAACTCTAAATATACAAAACCCTAACCCTAGGAGATGAAGTGGCAAAAAAGAATGCAGGCCCCAATGAGTCTAGTTGATACGTCAACTTCCCGAGGTGGCAACTTCCACATACAAACTCCATTTGGGGTGCAAAATATCCCATTGGAAATATCTTGATGAGAAGAAAAGTTTGAATCCAGGATTAGAAATTCCATGGCAACCCTAATTCATCGTAGGGCCAAAAGACATTTTTTAGGGCCTCAAAAATGCATGGGAAGTTTAGGACTTGAAAAATTAAAGAAAAATTGTCATGAATTATGGAAGAGGTGGGTGGCCACTGATATCCACTTATATGAAAGGTGCATAAAAGAAACCCTCACCTATTGAAAATTTCATTTGACCCATATCGATATAGAGTTCCATACCCCGCTACAATGCACCTAATTGACCTAGTGAGTGAACCCATCATCAATGAAGGCCAAAAGAGGAAATTTAGAGGTGATTAGAGCAGGTTACCGTCATCCAAAACCCACAGATACAGAGGTAATAGAGGTAAAGGTAGCATGAGAGTCACACACATATGCATAGCTATTTGATTGAGATCAAGAGCCTATAGAAATAGAAGCAGGGGTTACAGTAGTTGATTTAGTTGAGATAAATGAATCATATATAACTATACTTTCCAACATGTACAAGGGTATACTTTTCAATGTGCAACAACTACCCATACACGAGGAGCTATTACCAAGCCAACAACTCCTCTATTATGGTATGGATTCGATCAAATGAAGGTATGGATTGTGGCACTACATAAAATATGTGTAGATTGATTATAGATGTGTTATCCTCGACCATAAGGTGCAGGTTTCCATGGACACAACCCATACATGTAGACCATATGGTTGTAAAAGCCTCACGCAAGTAGTAAGCGCGACAAAATAGTATGTTGGGGTTGATACAGAAATTTTGGTGACTTTGATATGTCAAATGCATGGCTCAAGACAATGAATGTGTGGCCTAGGTTTTCAAGCCAACAACATCTTTGTCAACATACTACGTACTTGGTAATGCATGCATGTATATTCACCAAAAATAATTAATATTGATGTTATAAAACCTAAATTGATTAATTAGTTTTTATGTTTAAAGTAATTAAAAAAATGCATGCCATGCATGTTACCACCTACCCATTGCATGCTAACCTATGTGTTACCACATGCCCATTGAATACCACGCTCTTTGTCATATACATTACCACTTTCCCATTTTGGTCAACCTTATCTCCCACCAAGGACATCGTCCGACGGACCCTATTTATTTATTTATTTATTTCGTGAACGGCTTTGATTATTGATAACATGTGGCGATCTCGATAAAATACTTTGTTTGTCCAAAAGTGTTTAAAAAAACAAACATAAGGGGAACTTTGGCTTATCAAAACTTTTGTATTCCCTAATGGTCGAAATCAACAAGTGAATTAGTATTGCTTGTCTTTTGTCCTCTATGTCCCTCTAATAATATTATCTTCTCTTGCTTATGTATATGTTTCAATTAAAGCGTTAATAAGGAAAAAAAAAATATTATGTATCTTTTTATGCATTTGACTTTTGGCAAACCAAAGTTGATCTGGTGGTTGTCTAGAGATTGGGATTCCTTAGAGAGGTGTTTCATGACTTTGGTTGTCATGGAGTCAGTTTTACAAAGCCATCCTAATTTAACATATTTGGTTGCTATTATATCCACAAACTCTTCTACATTTGCCTAATGCAAGATGTATTCAGTAGTTAATGCTTATATCTAAATTACACCATGAATAGGTAAGCAAGATGTATTCAGTTGTAACCAGTTAATGCTTCTATTTGAATTACACCATGAGTAGGTAAGATAGATGTATTCAGTTGTAACTAGTTAATGTTTTTATCTAAATTACACACAATGAACATGATGCTTGCAACCAAATTTCAACAGAAAAGACATGGGCGTTAATCCTGTGGATAGGTATATATCATAATGCCAAGAATAGATGGATGTACCCACTAACAAATGAATGATAATGATGACATCATGTGATACTGTGATTGTGGAACACTGTGATTTATATGGAATCATATGTCCATGCCTTTAAATTTGTAATGGATCTGATTATGTAGTGTGCAACTAAGCCACTATGTGTTGCTTATAGTTAGACTCTAAAATGCTCACTTGAAAACAACTCAAATGATGCATGTTGTTTTAATAATAATGTTGATTTTTTTCATCATTTGCAAGGATTTTAATGTTTAAATCAAGTATGATATTCACACCTAGTTGTAAATTGTCTAGAATCAACAAGAAACTATTGACTACTATCAATTTAAAATTTTATGGAGGTATTTCATTAATGATTTTTTTGTTATAATTTACAGAAAGCATTGAAATCAAATCATGTTCATGGTAGGGAGAAATGTCATATTTTATCTTAGACTAAATTTCAATACATGCCAAGAAGCAAAATGCAAATAGTTACTTCATTTCCATGCATCTAGGAGAAATGCAAAAAAATGACAGTTAGCAAACTATCAATTTGTGCACCAAGTGGAAAAAAATTGATCCTATTGCATTCAACAAGTCAAAATTCATTGAAATAACAACCTTGATCACTATGTAATCATGCAACGTCTTCGTCCAAACAGCCAATGAGTTGGAGAGATTCCATTGTAAAATTGTTCAATGTATACATAGGACATCTCGTTATTTTGTTGAACATGTGCTTTTCCAAATATGGCAGTGGCTTCCCAGCTGCATTATGAGAATCCAACCTCAAATACCCAATCCATTGGGAGTGATAAGGTTTAGTACATTGTGGTGGTGGCGCAAGCTAGGGTTTGACAGTCGCAGTCTCAACAGAGAACAGAATGGTTACCAAAGGGGGTGGGAATGGCACCCCATCATACAAGCAGGTAGTGGTGGAAGGGGGGGAAGGCTCACGAGGCGTTGGTTTCAAAGAATTGTTGATGATCACCTCGGTATCAGGATCGGAAAAGAACCAGGAGAGAAACCAGGAAAAAAGGGATTGTGTGGGGGAGGAAACCAGAGGAACCCAGAAGGTTTCCCAGGAACCAGCGAACCCCAGTGGGGTAGATGGGCGCAACCCATGCAAACCTAAAACAACAATGATACCCAAGGTTATACTAGAAGACCCACAAATGCAACTCTATCAGGACCAGATGAAGACGAATGCACTAATCTGCAAGTTCATGGGGTTGGGACCCACAGAAAGAACATTGTGCAACTGGATAAAATATCAATGGAATCCAAGTGGAGAAGTGGAACTCCACCTTGGTTCGAAAGGATTATTCACATCAATCTTCATGAACCTGGAGGACATGGATAAAGTCTTAGAGGGGCGGCCATATTTCCACGCCTCAGCAGGGTTGTACCTGCGACTGTGGAAGGAAAACTTTTCTCCAAAGAAAGAAACCTTTAAAAATGTCCCAGTTTGGCTGAGGTTTTACTTACCGCTAGACTACTGGTTGTCGTCCACCTTCGAAGAAATCGGGAACAAACTTGGAAAATATGTTAAGACATCGGAAGCAACCCTAAAAGGGAGATATACATATTATGTAAGAAATGATAGTGACAGATGGAAGACCTGGGAAAAACTCGATCCACAAAATATAGATCGTATCACAACTCTAGCAAAAGAGGTGGAAGAGGAATTGGGGAAAAGGAAAATTGTAATCTCAAAGGATGAGGACCAATTAAGCTGGGGCAGGGAAAATGGTGGGGAATTCAACCTAAAAGAAGCATGATTTTACATCACGGACCAGGTTCAAGAGGACCTGACGCAACAGTGGGGAAAGATCTGGAGCAACCCCCAATGGCCAAAAATCAAAATGTTCAGGTGGTTAGTTCTCCACAACTGAATTCTAACCTGGGAAAACCTTAGGAAAAGGGGTTACATAGGCCCTTCTCATTGCCACCTCTGTCAAGATAAGGAGGAAACAACCAATCACCTCCTTGATGAGTGCAGTTACACAACAGAGCTATGGGATTGGGTGGCAAGCATCTACCGCCAATCCAATAGAATATGGGGCAACATTAGCGCAACCATCAACAATTGGAATGAGAGCTACAACGAAAATGAAAAGGTGAACCTCTGCTAGAACCTAATGTCGGGGATGATCATCTAGGAAATATGGAAGGAGAGGAATCAGCGCATCTTCAGGAATGAAATCCTACCAGAGGGAAAGCTCAAGGATGCAATTATCTCACAAATACGAGAAATAGTGTAGAGCCGCAACTGCGAGAAGGAAACAATGCAACTCATAGATCAGGACTCTCGCGTCCTGGAGTTATTTCACCTAAAATACAGTCGAAACAACGCAACGGTAGGGTGGGATCCGCAACTCCAACTAGGAGACCACAACTGGACCCCCCCTCTGTTAGGGTTCCTCAAATTAAATTTTGACGAGGCAACAAAAGGGAACCTAGTAGTGGCAGGGATGGGAGGGGTGATCAAAGACAGTGATGGTAACATCATCAGGCTATATGATGGGAGTATGGAGAACTCAACCAACAACGCAGCGGAATTTGGAGCCCTGGAGCTTGGCCTTGAAATTCTAAGGCAAGAAAGGATGACAAACATTATCATGGAAGGTGACTCCACCCTGGTCATCAATACGACGAAGAGACTCTAGAATGGTACTAGAGTGGGCAATGTTCAGAGACACTGGTGCCTGCATCTCTCCCTACAAAAAACCCAGGAGCATCTAAAAACTCTAACACAATGGAGTTGCGATGGGTCCATAGGTTAGGGAATGGCCTGGCGGACAGACTAGCCAATGAGGGAGTTGGAAAGGAAGGTTCAGAACTAGACACTACCTGGATCAGCCTCCCGAATGAAAAACTCAGAATAGATTGCATCCACTTAGCAAAAAAAGACCGTGAAGGCAAGTTAAGCAAGGAAGGTCACACAGAGAAGAGCAGTGCAAGGCCTGGCGGCAGACAAGTAGGACCCAGAAAGGAAATGATGGCCGCACACTCGATCAACAATGACCATGCAACATCAGCATAAACAGTCGGTGGGGGTACGACAACAAGACCCTTGCGACAGAAATAATTGCGGGGAAAGCGCGAGGGAAAGTACAGACGGCAAACTGCATGCAACAAGTGACGTAAGGCATAAGAGAGAAACATGGTTCAAAATCGATCCTCCAGGACAAAGTACAAGTACGAAGAGAAACATAGTAGGATCTCAAGCGAGTAGGGGTAGGGATCCGCACAGGGATAAAGGTCGAGTCATCATGATCATACGAGCCGCCACCGGGAAAATGGACGGGAGGGATCACCACTATGGACAAGTCATGATTGGAAGGACAAGATCACAGCTGGAGAAGATCAATAAGAGGAAAGATAGCAGGAAGAACCGCAAACAGAAGGAGCGCAATTGCAAGGGCTACCATGGACACAAGGGCAGGGAAAGGAAGAATCCATGTGAAGTGAGGTACAGGCTGAGTAACCAGTAAAGGAGTTGTGACAAACCAAACTGGATGGTGAGAATGAAGCGCACACACAGGAAGAGAAATCCCCTTGGAAATGAAGTATCGAATAGTCCACGACGGGTGTCAAGAATGGATCAAGCGGCAAAAGATGCGAAGGGCACCTTCCAAACTCTGGTTGCGCCAAAAGGAAAAGCGACCATCATCCGTTGGGAAAAGGAAATCAAAGAAAAAGCAAAGGCAAATCTTGGGATGCACTGGCACAGGAAGCGGACTGGGTAACTGATCTAGGGGCCACGCAGCCCAAGGAAACCATCTACCATAAAATAGTGGAGATGGCATGGCTAACTAAGATCATGATCAGCAAGGTGAGTTTGGAAATGGAAAAAGGCAGATGGGAGGATAACTCGAATCACATGAAAATGTTGGACGAAATCCTGAGTCGCCTCAATAGCCTGGAAACTATTACCAAACTGTTAGTTGAGGTGGAGAAGGATCAGAAATCCAATATGGAGCAGTTGGCTGCTTAATTTCACCTCTATCTGCGTTATCCACCACATGGACATCACACTAGTCGATGGACATGGTGCGCCAGCCCACATCAGGAAGACTCACACAATCTCCCAGAAGGAGGATAAAAAGAACCAAGCGGATGATGGGAAGAAACACATCATTGTCCTGGACGAGTGAATGGTTAGTTGTCTGGTTAGTTCGGCCACTAGCCTCTCAAGTCTAGTGCGCAATCTCTGCGTTTGGTTTTATTTTATGTCTATGTTGCTTTTCCTTTTCAAACTGGTTATGGTGGGACTGGCCTGGTTTCCCCTGGTGGCAGACTAGTCCCACCCCTCGTATATATCAGTAAGCACAACTCGAGAACCCCTGGTCTGGTTTCCTACTAGGCAGGCCAGGAGGCCCCCCTTTTTTGTACCATAATCTATTTTGCAGTAATACAGCTTCTTACACTCACTTACAAAAAAAAAAAAAAAGATAAGGTTTAGTACATTAGTGACACAACCTCAATAGATGATTTAACTTTCAATGTCATCTGAACCTTATTATATGTTGGATTTGGACACAAAACGTTGTAAGCCAAGGTGTCGATTATGCTAGTATTCACAAAAATTTCATAATATCTTGGACATAGAAGACAATATATTATTTTAATCTTGCTTTACATTCATTTTCTCATCAATGACCGGGACATCCTAAATGCAATGACACTTGTATTTTTTATAGTGATAGTTTTACTTTTGGAACACTACAAAAATCATGTTACATTAACAAAATACAAAGTAAAATATTTTCTTATTTTTATGATGCACTCAATCTTACATATGGTTTGAACATTAATTTTATTTATAAAAAATTTAAGATTTATATTTATATTTAATTATTATAATAGTAAAATGATTAATGATATAATAGTTAGTTTTGTTTTTTTTCCAGAAGAAAAAATTACTCAAATATATTAAAATATAATATGTTCTCATAAACGGATACATTCAAAAATCTGAGTCGGATCAGCAGGCAGGGAGTCCATCTCCTTCAATTGGGGAATCCAATTCGAAGGAGAGTGATGTTACCCTGGAAAATAAAAAAGGAGAGATCTCAATCCGGAAAGAAGAGAATGACGAGATGTTTCTGGCAAAAAAGTGTCAAGTATGCGGAGGAAATAAACATGTGATGACGACCGTTAGAAGATTTTGATAGAATGAGAGGGTCCCTCGTGACCATCCATCCAATGAGTGTAGATGATCAGACCTTTTTGTTTTTGTAGAGCTTTCTTGGATAGTAGGTCTGCTTCCCTATTGAACTCGCGAGAAGTATGTGTGAAGATAAGCTTCTTGAAGTGGCGAAGTAGATTGTTGATACGATCCATCCAAGCCATGAGGGTGATCGATTGAATCTTACCACTATGATTGAGCAAATCTATTACAAATTTGGAGTCGTCGATCAGTTGTAGGTGTTCATATTGAGCCGCATGGCCAAGTGAAGTGTTGCCCAGGCCTCCAACAGTTCTTCCCTTGTGTTAGTGCTTGGGCCGTAGCTGAATGTCCACCTGTATTGGGAGTTTTTAGTCAGTCTAATCAAGCCCCCTGCACCACTCATAGCTCCGCTGAGTTGGGCAGCACCATCGAACCACCCCAAAGTAATATTCTCAACAATGGAAGGATTTATCAGAATTTTTGTTTTCCCTTTGTAAGGATATACTTCTTTCCAAATCTGGCGAAGGCCAAGAGCTCTGTAGGCTACTTAATGGATAGAAGGTGTAATATTATTAAAGATCAAGTTGTTTTTGTCCAACCAAAGGTGCCAAATAACCATTGGGGGCAGAAGTTTGTAGGAGCGCTCTCTTGAAATCCAGTGTGTAAAATAATCTGAGATGGATGTCCCATTCTAGGCAGAGGTGAGGTGTATGACTTGTGCAATTAAATTCCAGACCTCGGTGGCGAATTTGCAATGAATGAACAGATGTGCCAATGTTTCTGCTTCTTCAAAACAAAACTAGCAAATATTTGGGTTGATCCAGCCTTTCTTCAGTAGATCGTCCCATGTGGATATTTTGTTTTTGTCAGTAAGCCAAATAAACAACTTAACCTTTAAATGGATTTTCCAGTTCCATAATTGTTTGCGCCAACCAGAAGTGTTGGGTATATTTTTAGACTTGATGATAGATGAATATAAGTTTCAAACAGATATATGTCCTGAGTAGTCATCGCCCACCCACAAGAGCATGTATGCACCATGTTGAAGGTAGATACCCGATAAAGTAAGGGTCTGACAATAAAGGTCCCACTCCTCTGCAAGATTGCATGGAAGTTCCAACGCGTCACTCGAAATCCAGCACAGAATCAGAGTCCCCAAATCGCTATGAATTGAAGCTTGGTATAAATAATGTATGTTTTTTGTGTGCAGATGAGTAATGAGTGTTGGATACAGGAAGGAGGATGCGCCCATGCCAAGGATGCATTGTTGGAAGATCTTGATGGAATGGTCAGAACTAGGCATCCAACTAATCCAGGATTTGATCCATTGTATAGATTTATTCAGATTTCTCCACGTCTATGAGACTGCCCTGGGGAGAGGAGGAGCCGAATTGAGCCAAGTCGGTATTGAAATAGAGGGCAGGTATTTATCCTTGATAACCGAGTTCCAAATGCATGTAGATTTTAATGCTCTCCAGAGTGTGTTGGTTGCCATGGCATAGTTGAATTTGAAAATGTTTCTAATGCCCCAACCCCCCCTGTTTTTTGGCAAAGCTAATGCTTCCAAATTGCAGATATGTAGATTGTGTTTATCTTTACATCCAAACTAGAGAAAATTATAAGTAATTTTCCTGAGTTTATGCATGACCGGTGGGGGAATGGCATCTAGTGCCATCTAGTACGTCGGTTTTCCTTCAAGAGTAGCATTGATAAGTGTATATTTGCCTCCAATAGTTAGCCACCTGTTACACCAATTGTTGATTTTTTTTACTCACCTTTGTTAGTAGCCAGTCCCATTCTGAAGCCTTCTAGTGTTCAACTTTTATAAAGTATCAAAGATAATGTATACCATGTGAGAGATGTGTGAAATTGCGTGGGAAAATAGCCATAATATGTTCTAGATCCTGATCCTGAATATTGGCGAAATGGAAAGTCGACTTGTCCCAATTGATTTGTAGTTCTGTAGTAGAGCAGAACAATTTTAAGAGTCCAACAATTCATTTCCACTCTAGTGGATTTTCATTTGTCATTATAAGGACATCATCAGCAAAGAGGAGGTGAAGGATTTTGATCAGCCTAGAGACTTTGATCCCTGTAATTTTTCCATCTGCCTGACTTTTTTTGAGGAGGAGACTTAAGATTTCCATAGCCAAGATTAAGAGCAGTGGAGAAACTGGGCAGCCCTGACGCAAGCCTCTTCCACTATGGAAGAAAGGAGAAGGTTCACCATTAATCAACACTGCAAAGGTTTCACTTGTGACACAACTCATGATCCAAGATATCATTGAAAGGTTGAACCCCAGTTGAGTTAAAATAAGTCTAAGATAGTCCCAATCAATGCAGTCAAAAGATTTTTTTAGGTCTAGTTTGAGGATAAGGGCATGAAAATTCTTTTGATGGATGATGTGCAAGCATTCTTGAGCAGTGCCTATGGCGTCAAGGATTTTTCAACCCTTTAAAAAACCCATCTATTCTTTGGACAAAAAATGCAAGAGGATGGGTTTGATTCAAATGGCAATGATTTTTGAAATAAGCTTATAGAAAAGGTTGCAAAGAGCTATTGGCATGTAATCACCAAAGGTTGTTGGATGATTTACTTTCAGGATAAGCGTCAAGAAAGTGGAGTTTAGTGCTCCAGAGATCTTGCCATGAAGTCTAGTGTCTTCCACTAGTTCCAAAAGCTCAGGCCCCACCAAATCGAAATAATGGAGGTAAAACTCAACGGTCCAGCCATCTGGGCCTGGACTTTTGTCCTTTGAAAAATATTTGAGTGCAGTTTGTACCTCTTGTAAAGTGCAAGGTAAGTCCAGTAGAGTGTTTTCCTCAGTAGTGACGTGATGAGGAAAGAGTTGTGCCACTGATACTTGGGTTTGAAGGTGTACCTGTGTTCTTGCCTCATAAAAAGTTTTGAAATAATCTATGACTGCAGATTTGATGTCTTGTTGTCCACAGTGCTTTGTACCTATATCATCCATGATATCCCATATGTGTTTTTTTGTTTCTGGAGGAGCTGGCGAAAGAATGAAAGTATTTTGTATTGAGATCTCCATTTTTTATCCAGTTTACTCTGCTTCTTTGTCTCCAAAGAGCCTCTTCTGCCAACAAGATCTTATTTATGTTTGCCTCCAGTTGTTTACAATGAAGAAGTGTGTCCCCTATCAGTCCAATCAAAATGTTGGAGTGTTGTAGTGCATATATCTTGTGTTCCAACTCTTGAAGCTTCTGTTGGGTGCGATTATTATGTTGTACAACCCATCTTTTAATAAGAGTTTTTAGAAGTTTCATTTTAGAAATAAAATGATGTTGTGTTCCCAAACCATGCTAGAAATGAGGATCAAACCACACATCTTTTACTATGGCAGTGAATTCGGGTTCCAAAATCCAGCACGAGTTGAGTTTAAAAGGGTAGATGGTCCACTTTGGGTGAGGGCCAAAATGAAGTATGATCGGAGAGGTAAGGCATGTTTGCCCAGGTTTTGATTCTACCTGTAGTGATGGCCAGACTGTCTGAAATGTAAAATCGATCTAGACGTTTTGAAATGGAGTCTAAACTAGATCTGTCATTACACCAAGTTGGGGTCAAAACCGTCGAGAGGAAATCGACCAATCCATGTGAATGGAAGAGAGAGATGAAAAAATCGGCCAGCGGATCTTGTTTGGTGGATGATCCCCAAATTTATCCTGTGCTAATAGTGAAATTCAAGTCCCCATCAATGATTAAATTCTGGAGATCTAGCAGGCCACGGGATTCCACCAATTCCCAAAAATATTTCCTGTTTTGACAAGGACCATAAATTTTGAGGAAGTTGATGTGTTTTTTATTCCACCGGCAAGATCCAATGAGTAATAGGCCACCACTGCTTAGAAAAGGATGTAGATCGAACTTTGATGGGTCCTAGGAGGCAACTAAACCCCTCGAAGTTCCAAGAGAGTTTATAGAACATGTGAACTAGTCAGGGCGAAACTTAGAGAGAAATGATCTAGCTTTTTGTCCATCTACCAAGGTTTCCTGGAGAAAAATAACGTCAGGTGTGGTCCGGGCAAGTAGTCTTCTGAATGCAGAGGATTTTAGGGGGGCCTCCCACCCCTCTAATATTGAGGGAGAGAAAGATCATGATTTATTTCTTGCTAGGGATTTCATGCCTCTAAGCGCCCCAATATCTGTAGTTTGTGAGAGTGTGACTGTAGAAGAAGGAAGAGAGGACCCTCTATGTGACGGGCACTTCTAGTTTTGATCAGAGAATGTTCATATCTGATCCCTCTAGACCAAGTGTGAGCAGTGCTCTGGACCAAATCTGAGCTGATATTAAGTCTTGTAGAATCTGTATCTAAGGGGGTCAACTGGACAGAATTCCCAAGGTAAATAGGTAAGGGAGAAGGAGAATGAATTTCTTTGAAATATGGTAAAAGTGTGTCCAACACCTGACTGAAGGAACTATCACCTATCTGAGTTACCAAAGTGCCTGAAAGGGGATGATTCGGAGGTAGATCTCGTGTCTCTATGTACAAGAAAGAAGGGTCATGTTGTAATGAGGAGAGAAGGTCTGGTACAGTCGCCCGGGATTGGGTAGAGGAAGAGGGATCTGATGTGCGAAATGTGCGTAAGTTCGATCGAGGGAGGAGGGATAAGTTCGATGTTTAAGATAGTGTGATGGTGATAGTCAAGTTAGGGGGTGAGGCGTTTGAAAGGACTGACGGAGGCTCATCTGGACAACTGGTGAAAAGGAGTGAGGATGTAACACCAGGAGAGGAGGTTTGTATCACCGTTGGGCTAGGAGAGAGTGTAACTGGAGCCACCAAAGGTGAAGAAGGAGGAGTACTGAACACCGATGGTGCAGGGGGGCCCGGATCCACCAATGTAGTCGATTTCAATAGATCTGTTTCCCAGTTAGTAAGCGAGTTATAAAGTGAAGGACAAATCAATTTTAATTTACCTATGAGTTAATCCAGTGTTGCAGGGTCTTCATCGATAGGAAGGTCCAGATAGGAGAGGTGAGAAGGCGCATCTAGTGAAGCCATTCTAGAGGATAAATCAAGTATAGTCTCTTCAGTCTGTTCATCAGCAAAGTGACCCAGACATGCATTCCTCAGGTGACCTATTCTACGACAGATAGAGCATCTGAAAGGGATGCCTAGGTAATCCAAACTCTGTCTATAAATTTTGCCTCGCCGGTCTATGTCAAGACTTTCCAACAGTCCATCGTGTATGTCAATCTCCACCATGACTCTAGCTATCTTTTTCTTAGAGGGTTGTAAGAGATTGATGATCCACTTTGATGTAGTGACCGAGGGTGTTACCAAAAGCCTCAAGAGATTTCTGGTTCTAGAGATGAAGAGGCAGTCCAGGGAGGAGGACCCAGAAATGTCTGAGGCGAAAGTAGTCCTGTAGTGGGTCAAAACTGATCCTCCATCTTTTCAACATGAGGCTACCCCCGTCTATAGTCGAGAACTGTTCCAAAATAGTAGTGGACTCTTCTGGAGATTTGAAACTAAAGCATATCCAACCTTGAGTTAGATAGATTATCTTCAGATCATATGTCAAGAGTGGCTTACATATGTTGTTTACCCACTCAGAGATATCAGTTCTGCAGAGATTATTGTATGAGAATCTGCCCACTAGTGTGCAGAGGCTTAGTGAGACAAATTCTGCAAGTCCAATGTCATGGCCAAGGACCATTTTCCTCTTGGACTTTTTTGGAACCCAGGGTCTATGTTGTGAGGAGGTTCTGTACTGTCTCACAGAACCTCCTAAGAGTCCATCCAGAAACTAAGAGTTCAGGTTCTGTTCTGTGAGGGTCTGAGGAGGTGTTGTTGGAAGCCGACAGGGAACATGAAACTAAGAGTCCATCCAGGCCAATGTTTGTTTCTCCAAACTCCAACCAAAGCAGTGAGGAAACATTGTAAATAGGAGACAAGGAAGTTAATAAAATAACACAAACAGAGGGACAGTAGCTGCGAAGTCAAAGCCGACAGGGAACATGAAACTAAGAGTCAAGTCAGGCCAATGTTTGTTGCTCCAAACTCCAACCAAAGCAGTGAGGAAACATTGTAAATAGGAGACAAGGAAGTTAATAAAATAACACAAATAGAGGGACAGTAGCTGCGAAGTCAAAGCCGACAGGGAACATGAAACTAAGAGTCCAGCCCAGCCAATGTCTGTTACTCCAAACTCCAACCAAAGCAGTGAGGAAACATTGCCTGAAATCCTTTTACTACATTGTTTCTCACCTGAAACTGGTTGTCCTCCATTGATCAAAATTTAAACCTGCTCCTCCCAGCCTTTTCATTGATTCTCGCTTTTTCAATAATTGTTTAAGAGATTAATTCTATTTATTATAATTTATAGTTAATTTTGTTTAAGAGATTAATTCTATTTATTATAATTCATGTGAGAGACACATTTTCATATTAATAAATATTCTATTTAAATTTAATTAAATATATTAATTTATATAAGTAAATTTAACGAAACATTCATTACATTTTTTTAATTATTAAAAAAACATATCATTTAAATATAAAATTTTGAATTCAATCTTTAAAATTATTAAAAAAACATATCATTCAAATATAAAATTTTCTAGTTCAATCTTTAAAATTATTAAAAAAACATATCATTCAAATATAAAATTTTCGAGTTCAATCTTTATTAACGGAATTGACAATCTTATTAATACCATTCAAATATAAAATTTCAAGATCAATCTTTATTAACACTTGAAAAAGGATATTTTATCATTTACAATTTTATTATTTAGTTTTTTATATAAATTTATATATTTTTAAAATAGTGAAATACATTATAATTTAATTGTTAATTATAACAATTATTATTATTAGTTATTATCTATGAATGCATGTTGAATTATCATCATTATCTAAGGAAAACTAAGCTACCTAAATTATTTAGTAATTATCTTTTCAGTAGACATCAACTCCTCCTACTAGATGCTTCTAGATCTTGGGCCATTAACTGATTTCATTAGATTGAAAAAAACAAGGTTTTAACTACCTCCAATATATATATATATATATATATATATATATATATATATATATATATATATATATATATATATATATATATATATATATATAACATTTATTCTTATAATTTCATGCATAAAACCAAATATTACTTCCCATTACACTTCAACCTTATACTTCGAACGAATATAAATTTGTACACATACACATCTATTTTCTTTTATATAGATGATCACTTTATATACTAGCATACCTCCAAAGCAGGGGAAAGGAAACACTGAAGTGAATCAAGGTGGTTATGTTGTTCAAAGATCAGGGGATTTTGTTTTTTGATGGAAAATGAATATTTTAAAAGGTGTTCTAGCATGGGTAAACATGAGAAGACATATGATGGGATGATGTGATGTCGGAGGTCATGAAATACTCATTCATGATTAATGAACCTCAATTGATGTTTCTTATATCCCAAGGACTATTGGAATATAAAGAAATGAAGGGTTGGAATGTAGCAGGGCATTTTCGTTGGTCATTGGTAATATTCAATTAGAGAATGAGAACCATTGGTTCAAATGAGATCCATAATCCAAAGCGCACGAGAGGGTCATCACCTCAACAATTTGTAGTCATTTATGATATGTTACTCCCAAGTTGATAAAATATTATATGGGTGAGAGACAATATGGGACAAGTTTCTAACATAGAGCGAGGTGTGGAGTAGTTGGAAGAATATAGTTGACGTTGACAGGCGCATGCTTGCTACAAGCATGGTGGAAATAACATAATGAGTTTTGGGGAATCATCCAAGTGTTTCAAAATAACCGAGAAACAATTTATAATGTCTCACATCACTACACCCATTTCAATTTCTCTTCAAAGCTAGATAACAAATATTAAAAGTTCATTGATGCATATTGTAATTTCTTTAACAATTTCAAAAATGAATTTCTATATATTATGATAAAACTATTAAAAATATTTAGCTTGTATTGAGGGAGTAACATTCTAGTTTTTTTTTAGCCCCCGGTGTGTTCGGTGATGGAGTGTATTGTTAAGGCACTCTGTTATGTGAATCCACTTGTTTGAAACTCTCAACTAGCCTTGTGTGTTGTGTGAGGGGCCATGTTGGCATGCCTGGAGTTATAGTGGTAGTAGTTGGATAACACAACCACGTGTCACTTGAGTATGTGCCCAACTAGTTGTTGATTTCCCCAGTCAAAAAAAAAAACATTCTAGTTTCTTTTTTCCAAGAACAAAAAACTCTATATTTGATATTTCAAATTAGAAATCAAAATATACATTAGCATAGCCTCTTGGTTGTCCAAAATTCATAAAATTATACAATCTAACCAACTTCTACTTATTACGGTCATCAAGGAAACAAAACAGGTCCATGGTGAGACCTGATGTCTCAGTTTTTTAGAACAACAAAAAAGACCCATATTTCCACATGGAAACACTCTCAACAATCCATTGCTTTAAAGCTAACATCCAATACTAGATCAAAAGATTACATATTCAAAAGAGAGATCTCCCCCCTGAATACTTGCACAATGATCATTCCTGCAAAGAGAAAGTAACCTTACAAAGAGAGACAGCTTTTGAGTAGAATTCCCTAAAAAGGGTAACATTCTAGTTTATCTAGAGACAATCAATGCAATAGCTAGAAACTATAAAACCCCTTTATTATATCCTACTCCCATGTCACCACCCCATCCCATAAAGGAAACATCTCAGGGTCCAATGGTCACCACACCCTTGAAAAAACTAAACTATGAATATCTCGAGATCCCACTTCAAATCACTCTTGAAACTTATGAGATTCATTGTTCAAAATTGTAAACTTTAGTTAACTCAATAACATAACAAGTTGCGTCAAGACCCTTGCATTGCACTATAATCAATGGTAGATCAGGTTTAACTAAAGTCTAAACTTGATGAGAAATTTGTTTCCATGTATCTCTTTGTTTAACTTCACCAATTGTCTAAGCCTTCACTATTAAGTTTCTAGAGATTGCAAATGAAGATGAATTCTTATAAGACAATAAATTACAAAGAAAAAAGAAAGAACGATTGAAAATACTTTGTTTATTGGTTAATGATTTGGAACATGAGTACATGAATACACCTCTTGAATAACCTGAAATCACATCTTTGTAGCTTCTAATGTTATTGCAGAGTTAGCTACCATAGAGTCCTTGGCATTGAACTTGTCCAAGTGTTGTTTCTATAACAAATGCAAGACAACAAAAGGAGACTCGAATGACTTAATTATGAGCTTATTTCAACAATTATGTCAAGGTTCCACTGATTAATTATGGGGAAACTCTGCACATATATGAATTGGAAGAATTCACATGTGAACAACAGGTTGAATTTGAAAGGACAAGCCCATCATTCTATTTCTAATTTTTTAATATTGTAAAGTCCAAGCTATTCCATTGCTTCTTCCTTGTGTTTGGAGTGCAATTTGCTTTTAAAAGGAAGTTAGTCCATGAGGGATAGTGATTGGATAGCTACTTTTGGATCTAAGGTTCATGTCATGTAGATCAATAGACATTTTTTTTTTAAGTTATTCTTCATAGAGCTAGACAAATTAGTGTTGATGGATTTCGCTTAGAGAAATTGAAGCCTTATTGGATACCTACATTACAAAGTGTGTACAAGATTACATTTAGTTGTCATTTCAAGGTACACGCACCCATGGTCATTAACCTAAAATATATTGTTATTGTTATTATTATATATTTTCTTTCTCTCAAGTCGTGCAACCTATTGTGACAAGTGTAGAACACCTTATACATGACAATATAATATCAAGTTTTGATAGGCGATGTGTTCCTTGGTTGGTCTATTATTGTATTCCTTTTGTCCATTGTTACATTCTGTAAGCCTCGAGTAGTTGTGCAAAATAGGGTCCATAGATTCTTGCAATGGAAGGAGGTCAACCAAAGGGTTTTAATGCTTTAGGGACCATGATGGTAGTGGTGGTCATGCCCGACATCCGGTGATGATCAAAACATTGTTCTTGCCTTTTTTTTAATTTATCATGGAGCTTCTCACCCTTAAATGCCATTTGGATTATCTATAAAGTAGAATCCTATGGTTTTAACTTTGGATCCAAGAGAGATTATGAGCATAGCGATTTGAAGAAATAGATAGAGGTTTGAGTGCATTGACAACCTACCTAACCATGACTTATTTCTCAATTCCAACATATCCACATGTAGACTGTGAGTAGATGGTGAAAGGTTGTTCATAGTTCACTATATTTGTCAAAATTGTATTCCCACAAAACACATTTTGCATGTTCTCGCTAGCTAGAGTTGGTTAAGGTTCCTTCCCCTATCCCCATAAAGGCTAAGTATAACTGGAGCTTTGATGACCAAGCATACAATTGATTCACTCATGTATACACATTGTATTCTTGGAGGTGGTATCAAAATTTGATTGGATCTTCTTAAATGCGGTAGAACAATCAAATCTAATAAGAATGCACAAGGTAGCCAAATTAAAATAGAGTTGTGCTTAGTAGAAAACAAATTTTTTTCTGCCATGTGCTTACCTTGTGAGTGAAAATTTAAAAATCAATTTCACATCCAATGATAGAGGTGAGTAGTGGATGACGAACAACATGTCAATCAGGTTCTCTTCAACTATTTTGAAGCTCCTGCTCTCCTAGGATACCGACACCTCGCCATATCCAAGGATGTTTACATATCACCTACGAGGTTCCTCCTCCACTTGTTTACATGAACAATTTAGAGGACAAGGATTTTTTCGAGACTCTTCGCTAACTTGTAGCATACCTTCCATGTTGAGACAATGAAAATCTTAATAAAAATAGCATATGAGCAAACCTTATCAAAGTCCTTGGTACGTCAATGGTGAGGTAAATGGATTTATATGGATGTTTGAGAAAGAAATAACATCCTTGGAAGATCATACAATTAAAAACTTCTATTATGCAAAAACACAGTATAAAATATAATGTGATATTGAGAAAGTATTTATAAATTTCAAGCATCCATCAGTCAAGGATTTGAGGCTACTTTTCTTTGCAATAGGTAATAAGGCTAAGCAACGATAGCACCAAAAGGCCCTGAGGTACATAGAAAAAAACTTGATTCATTCCCACTGTCAGTGTCAGCTTTGTTATGTCTGACGTAATACCCTCTATAATTAACATGTATTGAAGCTAGTGTAGTGTGCACCTTTCATCCCTCAGTCACCATGGCTTTTCCTTGTGAAGAACAAGATGACAAGATCTCTAAGGGTGCCAAGATAAACTTACACTTTTCTGGTCTTATGGCCAATTGGGGAATACATTGACCTTACAATCTAGGATGTAGGTACAAGGATTGAATCCCCAAAAGTATCTATACATAGAGACTAGGATAATATAATCATCAAATCCCTCGCAAGATTCCCCATGTTGCTGCTCGGAGTAGTGGGGAGACTCGGACAGACAAAAGACAGAGGATGACTATGTATGCCTTTAGTGCTGTGGCATTGGCAAGTATGATGGCATTAGGAGGGACAATAAGTGGTTGGGCTTAGACGACATGTGGATGAACTCGACAACACATATGACAAGTGGATCAATGTGGCATATTTTTGTTGGAGGCAGATAGGAAATGAAGGCTTATAGTGTCCATCCCCTTAAAAAAATGCCATATGTAATGCCATTAAATAAAGAAAATGTTTAGCATTGAACTAACTCATTGTTATTAGATGATATCGGTTTTTAGTTTAGCGCTAGAGAGGCCTTTTTTTAAAGCTATCTTTGGATATTTTTTTAGTTTTTTTAATATTTTTTCAACTAAAGTAGGTTACAAGTTCAGTTCTCCATATGACTTCCCACTTCAAGCAATTTCGGCTTCAATTTGCACACCACATCAAAACAGATAAATTACAACTTTGATTCCTAATTTACATACTACCTTCACATACATTTTCTATAGTTTCGTAAGTTAACATACCTCGAAAACCACAAATCTCTTTGCATTTAGTACAAAATGAAGAAGTCACTATGGAACAATTTACGTTTCTCCTCCTAAAATTCCATGGTGATCAGTTTCAAGGTTGGAATGGCTTGATTTTTACTGTTAAATCCATGGTTTAAAAAAATGTGATATAAACTAAAACTCTTGTGATATATATCATAAATATGTAAGGAAAATTAGTAGGCAAATATATTAACATCTGAATAGTTTTTGTTATAAACATTTTATCCTTGTTATGAATTAAATATAATTATAACTACTACATTGGTCAAAACAATGACAGGGTGGAAAATATTACTCACAAATTTACCCACTGCAACGTCTCCTTCAATCAAAACCACCCTGCATAGCTGGTAGAAATTAGAAACATATATTTAATTAGATTCTAGTCCTAGGGATATACCAACATAAACTTAAAAATATATCTTATCCTCGCATATAAAATTACAATGTGATCTCTTAGTTTTTCTTTATCTATCCTACCTATAAACAATTTTGCAAACCTTGATTTCGACAATAAACTAAATGGAACCTTTAACATGACACGAGAATGACTTATTTTCCTAGTCTCCTCCAAAATAGTTCAAACTACATTCCCCATTATTGGTATTCAATCAACTACAACAAAATCACAAATATTCAATGAATTCAAACATATAGAAACTTTAATCTCCCACGGTAAAATTCTATACAAAATTTGTGCGGATCTTTCAAAATAAAGAAACATTAGTAATATAATGTTTGGGAAAAATAAAATACATGGAGTCACATGAAACCAGAAAACTAAAATGAAATACACAGCATCACATGAAACCGAAGAAGTAAAATGAAATACAAAAACCTTAATAGAAAACCATAAAAACAAGAGGGAACCTAAAGGAAAACCAATAAACAAATGTAACCAAAGAAAGCAAAGAGTGAAAAAAAAAATGAAAAACAAAAGAAGAAGCAGAGGAGATTCAAACACAGACACATGTAGTAACCAAAGATCAAAGGGAAAGGCTAAATAAAACACACAAGCATCATTGTTATTCACATCCTCATTGTGACAAAAGCATGGACACAATATCTTGTGAAAATCTTGTGAAATCCATTTAGCAAAAATATGTTGAGATTAAAATTATATTGGTGTTAAGATTGAATTTGAATGAAAAGCAAACACCTAAGGCCAACGGTTGTATAAAAGAAGGTTCCAAACCCAATGAATTCATTCAACAGGATACTGAGAAGACATGAACTTTTCATAAAAAGATTTCCATTGATTATAAAATGGGAATACTTTTGAAAAGCTAAGAATCAAAATGATGAAAAGAGATGTTGATCTTAGCTTCTTGAAGAGATGTTGTGACTCCAGTATCCTTCCTCTATTTACGCAAATCCACCAACATAATCGAAGATTTGATCTCAATCACATTCTCACTAGGGCTAGCAATGTCATTGTGCGCGTGGAAATCTACTTCATTAGGATGGAACTCAATCGGTTATCTCATAAGGTATATAATCTCCATCTCAAACTTTCTTCTACAATTTATGTTAATACTTGGTCTAATTTTAAATGTAGGTCTTTTAGCACAACCTCGAATGCTTTTGAATCTTATAAATACAAACCTCAACACTCTTTTCTAACACATTCGCATCTTTTGTCCCTGATGATGGGGGGAGTGTCCACTCGAAATGTTGGATGTTTCAAAACCTCCTACACAGTTTTTATTTAGAAAAATTTCTAGCATTATGAGTAACTGTGGAAACCTATATACTCAAACACTTTTGGTATTTCCAAATTTCAATGATTTGATATTTAACAAGAAATCCACTTTCATATTGACATTTATGATAATGTTGTTGCATACCACTAAAATCATTATAAATTAAATTGTATTCCATCTTTATGTTAAAAATGGAATATAAAGGTATATGGCATAATTGTCTTGTTTTTGCGTTAGATAATGGATTATATTATTAGTCCTTACCTAAGGCAAGTCAGGAACTCTAGCATTCCATACAACATTGACTTCATATTAGTTTAGTGTTTGAGTATATATTTTCTCAACTCTACTATGTTCGACATAACAAACTCAATTTTTATTTTTATTTTATATATAAAAAAAAACTATTATTCTTAATGTGATTGGATAATAAATTTTGAAGTCTTATTGGACATGTTTTATTTTTCACTCTTCCTAATGTTTAGTCTTTGGCTTCTCAATGATATTGAGTTACATTCTTAGATAACCTATAATATAACCTATACTTTAAATATACTAATCTAATTACAAATAAAATGATTATTTTGTCATACTATTACATCTGCTAATGTCTTTAGGGAGATCCACCTGTGTCATGACTTTAATGTAATCTGATAAATGATCAATGTGCAGCCACCGCCCACCCTCTACAATACTCATGCAATACTCATGCAAGGCATTGCATCAGAATACAGCCTCAACAATGCTCATGCAAGGCATCGCATCACAATACGACCTCAACAATATTCATGGCGTTCATGTCCAAATCAAATTTTCAACATGACCTTCATAAATCAATTTTTAAGATTATTGAGTTGGAGCAACGAATCGAGAAGCATGCTCTATGCCTACTCTGGAGGCTCACATCAAGAGGCCTCCTTCTCCTACCCCAGACTACATTATGAAGTTGTAAGCTCTTGTTAGCTCTTTGTTATACTATTTAGAGAATTGAAAAAATATTTGTTTAGATTTAGTTGCATTATGTAGCAACATTTGATACCATCTCAACAAGCTCAATCGGTTCAACTCCAAGTCTTGCAAGAGTGGAAGTTTGGTATATCAATACTTATTGTGCTTTTTTTTAATATTACTTGCAAATATTTACCTTGATTCTCAATTGCAACCATATTTGAACTTGAATGTAATTTCCAATGAATGAATCTCAAGATTCTGTATATGTGAAAAATTAAGTTCCAATTTTGGTGTCTACATACCTCAAGTTGCTCAAGCTATATGCATTGCCCTTGTAAGAAAACATAGAATATTCTATCTCTTCTGGTGAAGAAATTTGCATTACATACTGACATATTTCCAGTTCCCACCCATTTGTAGAGTGCTTGGCTTCTCTCATTGCAATAATAAAATATGGTATAGAAATGTACTCATTCTTACCATCTTTGTTTGTGTGAGAGTTGTTCTCGTTGCAAGATTGCTTTCCAACCCTGTATTTCTATAGAGACCATCGAGAAACTAATGTTATCGATTTTGATCTACATGAAATGGGTGTAGATATACCTAGAGATGACTTTTCAAATGGTATAGTGTGGGAGTCAGATTCTATTTCCGTAAAGTCATTGCGGGCCAACGCCCATAAATTTGAATTGCAAGCGGAGTTTTTTTAGTAGCTTTGATCAGGCTTATTATTGAACTTGGATTTATTAAAGCGTGTGTGTAGTGGCGCAAATGGTAAAAAAATTGCGCAATCTAGTCGGTAAAGTTCATGAAAACACTATGCCAACTTTCTTAAGAGTAGGAATAACCTACGAACAAACTCCATACAAATTCCATTGATAAAATTCGAAATTCGACGAATATCATATGAATAAAATTGTCCGAGTTCGGGGATTGAATTTGAGCTGATTCCAATGGAATAAAATTCAAACGCAATTCCCAATATGTGGGTTCTGACACTACGAAGAGCTTTAAACTGATCGAAGATATTGTGAAATATGTGCATTTTGTGAAGAATAACTGATGCAAAATTGGCATGCAAAAGCTTCTGGGCAGGGACATAGCCATTGTATTGTAGTGGCACTTGTTATTTTTTAATAGGCTTTTGAAGTTGTAAACTTCAAAAAAAATTCTTCAAATTATTTTTTATTAATCACTTTCAACTTTATGATAAGATTGGCTCTTTCTTTAACTTTTAGTATTATTCAATTTAAATTTAATTTATTAATGTTCACTTTTGATTAAAAAATGTTGTGTGATGGAGAAAATGTAAATAGACACATTATGGTAAATTGGTAAATCACTAATCTTGCTAGAGAGGCAAGGTTTAAATTTCTTTGTTGATGTTGAAAAGAGTTTTTGTCGTATTAATGTAGGTTTAAATTTCTTTGCTAATGTTGAAAAGAGTTTTTGTCGTATTAATGTGGATTTGTTTTTTTAACTTTTTATTAATTATTGTAATTAAATTTATTATTTAAAATTAATATTATAAAAATTGATTATTTATATAATAATAATTTTTTTTATAAATAAAAAGTAGAGAAGAAGATTAAAAAAGTATTGACATATAAGTTTTTTAGGTTTGGTATGATAGCATTGAGAGAAGGTCGAGGAAAGAAGGATTCTTAATGGGCACTCTGTGGTTAGGGTTTCTGCGAGCCTCTCACTAAGCGGTGATCCCTCCCTTGGTTGCCACTTTCATTAGCTCTATGCCCCACCGACTTTCTATTTTTCATGCAGTAATAGGGTGCCTACACTTGGATGTTTGTTTGCCTTTCGATGTAGGAAGAGTTGGTGGATTTGTCTAATGACCAACTGGCTCGAAAACATATTTGGGCCTCGTTGGTGGACTAGGGCTATTCACATCCTCTGCTTCCCTCTTCTAGGCATGATGACCCCCACTCTATTTTTGACGAGTTTCTCCTTCCGAGTGGGATTGTTGCCCCGATCTTGGCTCTGAATCCCTCTTAGCTAGCTCAAATATCGTATGAAGTCGGTTGTCATCTTCCCTCACATGACTCACGTCCCATCCAGGTCAAGTCAGCCTTACAACCCTCCTCCCCCTATACTATCACTTCCCCCTCATCTCCCTCATCCCTCGCCCTTCCATAATGACAATTTCATTTCTCATGAGTAGGGAAATTTAGTGTTTTCAACTTATATTGCTCACGAAGGAAGACCGTAGAGCCATGAAGATAAGGGTTTTATTAGGCGTTTTTTGGACGTAGATCTAATGAGTGGTTGCACTAAGAACCCTACCCCTTCGCTTTCCTCAACAAACCCCATTTATGGATCCATGGCAGATATTCAAACAAGTCAGAAATGCGTCAAAAGAAAATTTGAGGAAGTGAGCTTGGTCCTTGGTGACAATGTGAAGCTAAACAGAATTATTCACACAGAAAGTGTGTCTTTGGTAGGAAGTTTTTCCAGTAGGAGGATGATTAGGGATGCGATGAAAAGTTGGAATCAAACCCATTTCTTTCCTATACTAGGATATGAGCCAAAATGTTTAACACTATCTAAAGGTTGACTCGCCTCAATTACGTGTTTGGTTGCAAATGCAGATAAGCTCTTACTTTCTCGTTGGAGTTGGGGCTCACCAACCCTATTTATAAAAAAATGGACAGTGGATTTTGATGCCAACTCTGAAAGACTGGCCATTACCCCAATCTAATTTTTCCTTCCAGGTTACCTCTCATTCTCTAGTCGGAAGAAGTATTCAAAGAAATTGGGAATGCTCTAGGCTCCTTCTTTGAAGAAGACTCCTCTTATAAGTCTTCAAATTACATGGGAATGGCTCGCATCCTTTTGGGTCTTAAACTCTCATGGGGATTAGCGGATTCTATCTCTATCAAGTTGGGTAAAACTAATTTTCATAAAATCTTGGATTATGAGGTATTCCCTTTCGACGTGGGAAATGTCACTCTTATGGCCATCTGTATAAGGATTACAGCAGAGCTCAGAAGCATAAGATATGGGTTAGAAAATATGACATCTCCACTCAATTAAGCCCCTCCAAATCTTCTCCTTCCCATGTTGAGAGGACTTATCCTTCTATTCAAGTGAATCTGACAGCAGATCTCGGAAGGGACGACACCAATCGAGATTTTCAAATTTCTCCTACATTAGAATCCAGAGCGGGTATATCCTCGGGTAAGTCTAGCTCACTCTTTGATTTTTCCTCTTCTCCTTATGTTGTCTCACTCAAGTTTGGATCCCTCCCCTCATTGCTCCCAAATATCCCTATCGACCAAGCCCCGAATTTCATAGTGGTTCTATCGGGTCTCACCGAACGACATGCTCCTCCTCTCATACCCATTCCCACAGGCTCTTGGGCTCCCTCTCCTCCCACCAAGCTCCAAATTTTTCCCTCCCCTCCCCTCTTGGTAGATCCTCCCTCTTCGCCAACCCTTCTAGGTCCTTCCAAATACAGCTTATGCTCTAAATTCAAATCAAATCCCTCCCTCCTAACTGGTTTGGAAGGAATTCTTGGACAAGACTCAAATTTGGATCAAAAACTAGTTCATCAAAGATGGAATTCATTTATTTCCCTCGCTCAAAAGAAATCAAACACAGAGATATGTTTTGGTAAACAATGGTCTCTTCTTGGGGCCCTTAAATAAAATGCCCCTGCGGCCCCCCCGCCATGATTATTCTCTCCCTTAATTGCAGGGGTTTGGCCAACCCCTCAAAAAAAATTGGCCATTAAGTGGTTGGTTGACCTGCACCAAGCCCCTTTTATTTTGCTTCAGGAAACAATGATGGAAGGGGAGAAAGTTGTGCTTACCCTTTCTTCCTCCCTCTCGGGATGGGAATTTTCTCCCTTTGATTCAATTGGTCACTCTGGGGGTCTTATCACAGGATGGCGCTAAAATTCTCTCAACCTTGTGAACTCATGGGCACAAAGATTGATCTTGGGTGTAGTCCTATTCTCTTCAAAACTAAATTTGGAGATGCAAGTTTTGAACATCTGCGGGCCCTATTTGAGAGACCAAAAATTGTTTTTGGAAATCTCTCTCTCTCTCTCTCTCTCTCTCTCTCTCTCTCTCTCTCTCTCTCTCTCTCTCTCTCTCTCTCTCTCTCAAAATCTAGTCATTCTTTGATCAGGGGGGATCTCAACTTCACTCTGGGAGCTAATGAAATTTGGGGTTCGTCGGCACAATTGAACAATTTAGTTGAGTTCCTCATCCCAGCTCTGGAGGATGTGGGTTTGTTGGATCTCTAACCCCTAAATCTTTTTCCTACTTGGAGAAACATGAGAACATGTGGGAACCGTATAACCAAGCAACTAGATCGCTTCCTTATTTATGAATCCCTTATGGAAACAAACCTCCGGCTTCGAAAATGGGTCTCCATGAGTGGGGACTCAGATCGTAGCCCCATTCTCTTTGACTTAGCTCCAACCTCCCCAAAACCTTCAGCTCCTTTCAAACTAAAATCGTCATGGTTGGATGACCCCTCTNCCCCCCCCCCCTCTCCAATTCCTAGAAAATCTAAAGAGGATAAAAAAATCAGTGCAAACTTGGGGAAAAGAAAAATGTAGAAAAAACTTTGAATCTCTAAAGGATATAGAAATCAAAATATAGGAATGGTATGACTCAGAACCCTCCAACTCACCTTTAAACTGCCAAAAGGAAGATCTTAATCTTCTGGAACAACATTGTTAGAAAATTCTCCTTGATAGAGAAAATGAATTGAAGCTCAAAAGCAGAGCTCTATGGCTCTAGGCAGGGGATGAAAACACAATTTTTTTCCATAAATTTTCCAATTGAATAAATTCGATCAATACCATCCGGTCCATTAACCAAACAAATCCCCCCCTTCCATCATCTTTTGAAGACATTGTTGTAGTCAGGACACAACACTTTCAATCCCTCTTCAAGGAAGAAACTCATGCCTCAATTGATGTGATTCTTCATGTTGCTTATATCTTTATAGGGTTCATCGACCAATAAGGAAATGATCAACTAATGGATAAGATCTCAAAGGAAGAGATACAATCTACTCTTCAAAGCTTTCAAAAGGACAAAATCCCATGCCTAGAAGGTCTCCCAATCGAATTATACCTAGAATTTTTCGACTTCATTGGGAAGGATTTACTAGATGTGGTTGAGTTTTCCATATCCTCCGGGAAAATCCATATAGCCTTCAACTCGACCTTCATTTCTCTAATTATGCAAGCAAACAACCCACACTCCTTTGATCATTCCCTCCCTATATTTCTCTGCAACAACATCTACAAAATCATCTCCAAGCTTATCGCACACAAATTTCTCGATTTCTTGTCAGAACATATTTCTCTAGAGAAATTTGGATTCCTAAAAGTCCGTCAAAATCATGAAGCCATTGGCCTTGCACAAGAGGGGTTGCATTTTATCCACACAGTCAAGCAAAAAGCGGTCATGCTTTATGTCTACTCTCAAAAGCCTTCTATAGGTTCAGTTGGCTATATATCAGACTTCTCTTCATTCAGCTAAGTTTTAATCACTCTTTTGTCTCTTGGATTATGAGTTGCATAAAAACTTCCTCTTTCACCATCCTTATCAACAACTCATCCACCCCTTTCTTCAAGCCAGAAAGAGGAATTCACCTGTGTTTCCCCCTCTCTCCCCTTCTCTTCCTCCTAGTTGCCAAAGGGCTTAGTATATTGATCCATCAAACAATGGAATGTGGGAACTTCAAAGGCATATCAGTAAGATCTCTCTCTCATCTTCTCTTTGTAGACGATATTCTCATATTTTTCCAAGGAAGAATGTAGTTTCTAGAGCATCTAAGATCCTTACTTTATCATTCTGCAAAGCAACTGGAATGCAAATCAATAAGGAGAAATCCTATTTTTTCATCTGGGGAATGTCAAATCTAGAACACCAATACATTATTTAAATCCTTGACATGTAGACCCCTGGCCAAGACTTAGGGTTTCAAATACCTAGGTTTTCACCTAAAATAAAATGGTTATGTCAAAAGACATTGGCTCTAGCTAGTGGAAAATATAGAAAAGAAAGTGAATTATTGGTGTAACAAGTGCCTATCCAGTGTCGACAGACTAGTTCTTCTCAAATCAGTCCCAGAAGCAATCCCTCGATATTGGGTCACCCTCACATGGGTACCCAAAGGCATTCTTAACGAATTTTGATAGCTCTCTTATCAATTTCTTTGGTCAGGATCCAAGGAAAATAAATCAATTGTTCTAGCCTCTTGGAAGAAACTAGCCACTCCAAAATACCTAGGGGGATCGGGTATGAAAAATATACATATCTTTTATGAAGCTCTTGCTGCAAAAAATGTTTGGAGATTGATCCAAGTAAATGCGCTATGGTCGAGAGTTCTCAGGCTAAATACTTCCCTAGTGAAGCCTCGA
Source organism: Picea engelmannii (assembly GCA_009831015.1). Classification (NCBI taxonomy): domain Eukaryota; kingdom Viridiplantae; phylum Streptophyta; class Pinopsida; order Pinales; family Pinaceae; genus Picea; species Picea engelmannii. The sequence continues at coordinate 5,593 of ML844859.1, read as the reverse complement.
TTGATTGGATCATAAACCCAAACAAAAGGATGCAAAATGCATCCATGGTGTGGAAAGTGGTGTTAAGATTTTTTCCCTTGATTAGAAAGCCTCTCACATGGAAAGTCAGGAATGGCCACAACCTCCTCGTTGGCAAGGATCCCTGGATTGGATGTGAGAAAAACTACCTTCTTCCTCCTCGACTCATTCTAGAATTGAATAACTAGGGTTTATTTTTTCTAAATCAAATCTAGATCAAATAAAGGATGACTTGGAAAGCCCTTAGTCTGTCAAAAGATTTCGCCCAATCCTGGGAAAACTACATTGAGGCTCTTCAAATAACATATGTCACCCTCTCTGATCAGGAAGACCAATTGATTTGGTCTCCCAATCTGACAGGCACCTATAGCCCAAAATGGGGATACAAAGCATTAATCCATGACCATAGGGAACTCCCCCTCCCTTGGTGGGGGTAAACTCTATGGAAGCTCAAATTTCCAACAAAAGAAAAACTTTTCATGTGGCTCTTATTGCAGAACAAAGCTCCCACTTGGGATTGTCTCTAGTTGCAATACCCCAGTTTTGAGATCCTAGATTAAATAATGTATTTTGTTATTTTATGAAAGGTTGGAGCGCCCAAAAAAATAAAAGAGGTTGGAGTGCTTAGAAAAAGGTAATGTTGTAATCATTATTAATAATAAAATACATCGTTGGATACTAGACGAACAAGGACAAGAGTTATAGGGGGCTATGATTTCACGAGAGAGGGGGCTTAAGGGGCTAAGTCTTTTTATTATATTTTATTTACCCATAATTTTTTTAATTGAGAGAAGTGGTTACATGAGCTTCTTGGGGAAGGCCATGTGGTTCTTGATTTCGAAGTAAATATATAAACCCATTTTTGGGTTGTTTGGGGGTTCACACTCTTCATTTTGTTCACTCTCCATTCACTCTTTCACTCCTTCATTATTCCTCATTCATTCTTGATCTTGGCTTGGGAAGGAAAAAACGAATTGTTGGGAGAGAAGCCATTGTTGTCTAGTTGTACTGATTGTTGGTGTATTCCAACCATGAATTAATGTATGCATGTTTGAGATGCATTGGCGTGTGTTAAGTCGTGTTCATAGTTGCAAATTGTTAGAGTCCCAACATGGATATTGTTGACCAGATGCACTGGAGCCCTGGAAATAAGTGGACAGCCTAAGGAACTGTGTGGCAGTGATGGGGGTTCAATGTCTTTGGGTGTTGCGGGCTAGAGAAAAGAGAGTTGGTGTACTTTGGATTGTTGTGTGTTTAGAAACCTGTGAGTGATTAAGTGTTGACTAAATTGGGAAGCTAAGTGTCGTCCTAGAACCCGTCCTTGTGGATTCATAGCCCTGGCTCCGAGGAGACATTGTTGTTGAGACTTGGAACAACAATGTCTAGGTTGGGTGGAATGTCATTGGTCTGCAATCAGTTGGTAATTGAATTTGTTTAAGATAAGTGCTCTATGTCATGGTTTCCTTTGTTTGTATATTTATTTCTGATGTGTATTAATTATTATCTTTGAAATTCATATTTATAATATGCATGTTTGCTAGTTATTGTTGTACATGGCATAATATTCACTTCTTTTATGTTGTAACATGAATCTTGATTATTGTATGTGAGTATTTCATGCTTCTTTATGAATTAGATGTTATCAAAATTTCGAAATTAGTTTTGAAGTGTGTTTTTGAAGTAGCATGGCGAGCCTCTAGGTGGTAGAGTATGTTACAGATTGGTATCAGAGGTTCTGGTTAAAACACCGGACTAGTATGGGTCGAAACAAGTGTGAAGCAGACATATTCGATGTCACTAATTTCGATCTGTGTGAATTTGGGGAAAAGGTGGAAAATTGGAGAGAAAAACCCCTAAATTCGTGGGAAAAATCGATTTTGAAATAATTTGGAATTGTCTGAGAAGTTAATGGATTCCATCTTCAGAGTTGCAGAGCCAAATTCGACTTGGAAGGTCAAAAAAACTATATTTTAATGGTTTTTGTAGCGCAGGGCAGAGTTCAGAGATTCGACGGTTGAGATTATGTTCGATCTCAAGATCAACGGCCTAGATTCACCCTTGATAAATTTAAAAATTGATAAAGTTTCGAAGTTTGACAAAGTTATGAGATCGACGACTGAGATTCATTTCGAAGGTGTGGAAAAGGAGGAAGATCGACGGTTCGTATTTGTTTTCAGTTATTTGGGAAGTTGAAGAAAAGAAATGGTCGAGTCCATCTTGGTTGGGAGATCAACGACCTAGATTCACCTGGGTTTTGGCTGAAATTAACTGTGTTGAAAATTGTCATCTAAGATCGTCAATGGATGATGGATCGGGATCGGTGAGTTTGGTGAAGTGTTGAAATTTGGCTAAATGACATCTGAGATCATCGATGACTGATGGATCGGGGATCGGCGAGTTTGGCGAACTATTGAAATTCGAACAAATGACATTTGAGATTGTCGATGGCTGATGGATCAAGGATTGACGAGTTTGAAGAAGTGTTGAAATTCGGCCAAATGACATCTAAGATCGTTGATGGTCGATGGATCGAGGATTTACAATTTTGGCGAAGTGTTGAAATTCGTCCAAATGACATCTGAGATCGTCGATGGTTGATGGATTAGGGATAGACGAGTTTGGAAAAGTGTTGAAATTCGACCAAATGACATATGAGATCGTCGATGGCCGATGGATCAGGGATTGACAAGTTTGACGAAGTGTTGAAATTCAACCAAATGACATATGAGATCGTCGATGGCCGATGGATTTTGTATCGACAAGTTTGGGAAAGTGTTGAAACTCAACCAAATGACATCTATGATTGTCGATGGTCGATGGAGAAAAGAGGGTGATGATGTGTCATGCCATAACAACATAATTTCCATGTCAACCAATAGAGATGGTCGATGGGAGACGGTTAGGTCGATTGAATTGAGGAAGTGTTTTCGATAGTCATTGGGGATCGTCAATCATTGATGGTTCGATGGTCAGGCATCGACCGAAGTTGTGGGGAGTTCCATTCGCCAACAAAGATCATTGATGGCCAAGTAGTCTGGTTTGGAGTTGTGTGCAAATTGGTCGTCGGGGAGTTGGGATGATGGTTGAAAGTTGGATCAGTGGTTTGGGGAAAGTGTTGTGCACACCAAAGGATAATGTCGGTCATTATTGGCCGATGCAGCGCAGATCGACGGTACAGATTACAGTAAGGAAAAATTGTTCCACGGATTAAAAAAAAAAAACAAGTTTGGAGCCATTTTATTATTTTAGCCATGACTAGAGAAAATTAATTCATATTGAGATGAAACTTATGGTTTTTTTTCCACGGAGAGGAGATCTACAAAAGTGTCAGAGAGGGCCCTTCTCCAATTTTGCTTGGATTTGTCAGAAATTGCAAAATAGTGGTTTTTTTAAATCTGGGTCCATATCATTGGTAGATGTCCAGATTAAGATGGAGCTCTTGGGGAGAGTCCAGAAAGAATACACATAAATAACCCACGAATTAATTGAATAAATCCTAACGGGATTGGAATGGGGATGTTGAAGTAGGCCAAAATCCACTATTTCGGGTCACTTTTTTGGAATTTTCGAGATTTTTCAGAGGAATAAAAGTGACCCTAGATGACAAATTGAAATAAATAAATAAATAAATAATTACTCAACATTTTATATAATCATTGAAACAAACAACTCTGGTGTAGTGAAATTTTCCCATAAGTGTATAGATATCTAGTTTTGCTAAAAAAATTAAGTCTGGAAAAATGGGTGAAAAGGGACAAACTTGCAGATTCCAGATTTCTGCATTTTTTTACTGGAGCATCAGCTTGAAAATATGAGAGTTTTTATGAATTCCTTGTCATTATTAATATCTATGGCTCATATAAAATTTTCTCTAGTTCCTGACATATTTGCGTCTACAATTGACAAAAGTTGACACTTCAATAAAATTACACCAGTGGAGAATGCACAAAAATGGCGAAAGTGGTTTTTTCAGGAAGCCATAACTTTCAGCTCAGAGATCGGAATGAGGCATGAGCGTAGCCATTGGAAATATTATTCAGAGGGTAATAATCTAGACTTATTATAATTTGGAGAACTATGATATATTTCTTCATGAATTAAGCAGAAAAAGGACCCGTAGCATTAATTGACAAAAAAATTATAACATGCATAATTCTAACAAAATAGTTACGTGCACATTTTGTATAATTGGGGGATATAAACATATTAGTTCAATATAATAATACATATTTGGGGCATGGAGGAAGGAGAGGGAACCTTTAGTCATGATAAAGAAGCCAAATGTCAAAATATCAGTGTTGGTAATGCAAAGACATGATCAAATGGGCACAGGAGCAGAGGGGAACAAGAAACCTTAATAGAGATTGTGAGAAGCCTAATAATAGAAGTGAAAAGTTACAAAGAATATAATGAGAGGATTATGAAAGAAAGAAAAAAAAAAAAGATAAATGCTCAAGTGATGCAAAGTCTAAATCAATTGCATAGGTAAGCAAAGAATGGATCATACCAAGGCAGGAGGAAGAGGGTAAACATTATGAAAGAAGAGATAACTACAAAAGAGTTGGTCATTCAAGAAGTGCCAGCAAAACTCATAGACATCACTCACCTCCTTACTCAACAAGGAAATACTATGCATCTGAAGACTCCATAAGCAGTCTAAAAGTGTCTCCTATTAGACACCAAAGAAGAAGACATGAATTGGATGGTTTGCAAGGAGAGATGGGGAAGCTTAAGCCACTATCCTTTGATGGTGAAATAGAAAGGGAAGTTGATTTTGAAGCATGGTTGTTGGAAATTAGGAAGTATTTTCAGTTTCACAACTACTCCTCTAACCTAGAATCCATAATTGCCACATACTATTTGCATGGAAAATATGTTATGTGGTGGGATCAATTGAAGCAAATTGAGCACATTAATGAGAGCAAGATCACTTGGAATTAGTTCAAGTGATATTTTCAAAAGGAGTATCTTTTAGAGCACTTTGATGACAATAAAATGCAAGAGTTCTTTGAACTCAGATTGGGAAGCATGACCATGGTAGAATATGAAAAGAAGTTCTTAGGATTGTTGAAGTATGTAGGATTTATAAAAGATGAGAAGGTGAAGATACAGAGGTTCTTAAGTGGACTGTCATATTTTTATAAGGAAAAGATTCAGTATGATGAGCCTAGGACTTTGAGAGAGACCATTAGGAAGGTTAAGTACATGTATGATCAAGGCAAGGGTAGAGAATCCATGTAGAAATCTCTGAAGGATAGGAAGAAAAAGAAATTTGATTAGAGGAGGAAAGGATTCAAACCTCATTTCAACATAATTAGTCCAAATACAAATCAACAAGAACATGATACTATGAATGAATCCAAGAAGTAAGAATCCTTGGGAAAAAGAGGAATACCACCAATCCAATTTTGGGGGTGGAAATAAATTCACCTATACAAGGATTTCCCTCACAGAGGAGATAAAGCAAAGACTATGCACAACATCCAAGAAACTACAACATTAGAAGACATGGGAAGAATATATGCAACCTTAGAAGATCGACAAGAAGAGTACCAATCCAGTATGATTGAAGTGG
>ML844858.1:12309-37289 GCA_009831015.1 Picea engelmannii | reverse complement strand
TATATAAGGTATTTGTGAACTCCAACACCATTTGGCCCCTCTCTTGGTGCATTGTGGTCCATCTCATGTATTGGTCATCATAATTTCAAATAGGGTAATATTGTTCCTTGAGGGCATCAACAAAATCCGCCCAAGTGGGTCCTGACCCAAAAATTGTAGAATCTTCCTTGGTATGTTTCTCACAGTAAGTCTCCCACCAATACATGACATGGGGAAGGGCCTTAAGTAGCGTGAAGGTGATTTTTTCACTATTGGAAAAATTTTGGACAGAGAAATAACCCTATAGCAGACTTAACCATTTTTCCAAAGTGTCGATATCTATATAGACTTTAAATAAAGGAATATCAAAGTTAACTTGTACCTTGAATGGTGTTGCACCTCCAAAGTGATTTCTGGTTGAAGGTGCTTCCCTTGTTGTCAGTAGCCATTGAAGGATCTAGACGAAATTATCCATCGTCTTGTTCCTCTGTCGTGCGAGGGATTCCTTGAGCAACAATTTGAAAGGGTGTCATGTCCCATCATCCCTATTTTCTTCCACCATGGTAGTTTTATTGAGCGTGTGAGAGAGTTTGTATTCAATAGAAACAATACCGAGACCCAACTCTCTATACCCTGACCTTGTTAAGGAAATGCACTAAGAACGACAAGGAGCAGACTGCCCAGATACCACTGATCCAGATTATTTTGAGAGCGATATGAAGGAATAAATATAACATAGATATGACAAGGAAATACATAGATATATGGCATGGAACATAGTAATACAATGAAACTCATATTCTATTAATGACAGTCTGAAAATACAAAAGTATATAAAATGAAAAAGCACACAAGCTAGCTAGAATGGTGGTAGATTATATCTGAGAAGAGATGTGGCGACTAGGCTCATTTGAAAGAAGGTGATTACAATGATGCTCCAAAGACATTTTAATATAATTCATAATTTATAAAACTGTAAACATACAAAACCCTGACCCAGGGAGATGAAACACCAAAATGTTTGTGGACCCTTATGGGGGTAGTCGATACATCAACTCTCCGAGGGAGTAAATTTTTCATACGATCTTTGTTTGGGGAACTCGATACCTCATTGGAAAGGTATAGATGAGGAGTACACATTCCGTTCATCCTAGACTATGTATCCAATTATCGTCTGGGTGATATTGTTCAAATCAAACGTTGTTTAAGGCCTGAAAATGGCCCCGAAAGTTTAGGACCCGAAAAAGAGTAGAAAAATTGCAAAAATGGAAAACCTTGTTTTGAGCCAGTGGAATAGGTGGGTGGACAAAAATTTCCACCTAGATAATTCCTCCCCTCTTAGGAAGAAATGGTCTCTATTGCATCGATTCCTCCATCAGATGGGGAAACTTTTGTTGAATCTGACTCCTAGTGAGCCACTTGCCCTGATGAAGAAACTGTTAGAATAATGTATATGTGCTCATTTCACCATAGACAATGCTACACAATTGTCACCCATACATAGGCACAATTCTTCCCCCGAGCACCCTAACCTTTATCACAAATAATGATTTCGGGAAGCCACACCATAACCAACAGATAACCAAGAGAGAGTGCACCTTCTCCAAAGGTGGGGCACATGATAAAGATATAGGAAAGACTGAACAAGAGAAAAATTCCCAACAACAACTGTTGTTTCTCCTCCTCCAAACTTACACAATATTTCTGGTTTTCTAGGTGAGATTGAGTGAACAATTGAGCCACAACATCCTCTATTTATACTAATTTGTCTAGTGACTTTTCTGGCTGGGCTAACCTGACTTTATGGTAATTATATTTTTTATTTCTCTTTTTTCTGTGGAGCCAACTAGTCTTTCTGGAGGATAATACCTTAATATTATATATTATGTTGAGCCAACTTGTCTTCTAGGGTTTTCAAACGTCTGTTTAGGGTTTCTCTTGCTTCCAGAATATTATATTCTAGTCAAAGGTTACATATGGAGGTTAATACTGTTGGAGTTACTTCACACACACCTAGGATTTATTTTTACTAAGGTTTTTCCTTGTTTATTAGTCATAATTAGTCATTATCTGGTCTCCTATATTTTAGGGGAGAATATTCCACCTGGAAAATATTCTCTTCAATTGACACTTCAGTTTGACTAGTTGAGTTGAGTCTAGACGCTACATTGATTTTGTCACCATGAAACATTGGGATCATCACCATGCTAATGCACACTTACCTTGGGATCATCACCAAACTGGCACATTACCCTTGATTCCTTGATCTACTCCTCACTACACTTTGTCCAGTCAGTTAACTAAAGACTGGTTGACTAGTTAACTTAGCTAGGTGGTAGTTCACTCCCGTAACTGCCTGAGAGACTAGACTAGGTGGCCGTTCAATCCTGTAACTGATGGTGTGTGTCCATATTACTCTAGACCACCACTATGGTGCATTGGTTCTACTCCAGTGTGCATTCATTGAGTTATACAAAGTATTCATGTGTAAATTATTCATTATTCAATACGATTAATGATAATTGTTCCATTCTTTCTCTCTTGCTTCTTCTTCTCAATTTATCTCTGCAAATGTGTGTCATATTTTATAGGTAGATATATTTTGTGTAGGTTCAACAAATTTACATGGTATCAAAGACGACAAACTTCTAAGAAAAAGCTACACCAAATTATTTTTTGCAGGTACTAAAGATTGAAGAATGCAGAAAGGATGGATTATTCGCCAAAAATACTTCTCACGCCTCATAACTATTTGGAGTGGAAGACAAAAATTATGCTTCTGCTCAGATGTAGAGGATTGTACTAAATAACTATAGAAATGGAAGTAGAGCATGATTCCATCGATGAGAAAAACCATTTTCTCAATATAAAAGATATCGCTATAGGATGTATCCTCTGGTTTATTTCTCCTGAAATTCTCCATCAAGTATATGATGACTCACAAGAATCAACTCCAAATGAATTATGGACCATAATAGAGTTTTTGTTCGGGAATAAAGAAGATTTTGAATATTTCATGTAGGAGGTTGAATAGATAGAAACAGAAGAGAATCCATCAGAAGATCAAGCCTCTTATTTTGAATAGTCTTCTACACAAGTATTTGCAAAAATTTGTATTCCATTAATTGTAGATGATGTCTACTCCATTTCAGACTTGTTTTCTGAATTTCATATGGAATATATATTTCATTCATCTTAGGGGTCATATGTAGACACTTTTCCATGTTCCATGCATGCATCTTAGGATCACCATGCATGTACCATGCATGCATCTCAGGAGACAAAAAGAGAGTCGCGCACATCGGATTCAATTATGATATTTTATGAGAACAATTTTCAGAAAAACATTGGATATTTCAATTCCTCTCGGGAAAATATCCAATTTCAAAAAACAAATCGTCCGAAACAGAGTCCAGGAAGTGAAGTTATGATCATTTTAAAATCAACAAAATTTCAGCGTGTTTTCGGAAATGACTGCACGGTTTTCAAAGTTTCATCCAAAATTTATTTGGATCTTCTTCATTACAAGAAGTGAAAGTAGATATGTGTGGACATATCAATGGTGCATCTATTTCATCATATCCGTGCAAACATCTACATATTCAACAAAATCTTCAATGAGCACAAACTTTCATAGTTGCGAGGTCTTCTTGGAGTGAAGGACAAGGTTGCTTAGCAACTGCTTTTTTTTCCTTCTCATTTTTTTTTATGCATTGTGATTTGAGGGGGTTTTTTTCCCATGATTTTTCCCCTCTTTCCTCACTTTATTTATGTGTATATTTTGTATTTGGGTACCTAACATGGCCTTGTTGTTAGGACCCATTCTTTGTTTTCACCATAGTGATGTTTAGGGGGGTGTTGGAGTTACTTCACACACACCTAGGATTTCTTTTTCCTAAGGTTTTTCCTTGTTTATTAGTCATTATTAGTCATTATCAAGTCCCCTATATTTTAGAAAGAATATTCCTCTAGGGAGAATATTCTCTTCAGTTTTCACTTCAGTTTGATCAGTTGAGTGGATTCTAGATGCTACATTGGTATTATCACCATGCACCATTGGGATCATCACCAACTAATGCGCAATGTCCTTGGGATCATCACGAGATAATGTGCATTGTCCTTGGGATCATCACTAGACTAACACATTACTCATGATTCCCTGATATCCTCCTCACTTCACTCTGTTTCAATCACTTAACTGAAGACCGATAGACTAGTAAACTCAGACTAGGTGGAAGTTCACTCCCGTAACTGCCTAAGAGACTAGATTAGGTGGAAGTTTACTCCCGTAACTGTTGGTGTGTGTCCAAATCACTCTAGACCACCACTATGGCTCATTAGTTACTCATGTATCCTATATCTATTGTAAATTATTCACTTTTTGAGTGTGGAATACAGTGTGTGTGAAGTAACTCCAACACCCCCCCTGAACATCACTATGGTGAAAATAAAGAATGGGTCTCAGAACCGAGGCCATGTTAGGTACCCAAATACAAAATATACACTGAAAATAAAGACATTGAAAAGATGGATTTCCAAAAATAATTCATTCTTACACCTTACAACTACTTTTCATGGAAGGAGAAAATAGTCATACATCTCCAAACCAAAGGATTGTACGGGTTAACCTTGAATACAAAAACATAACTGACATCAACCATAGAAAAATCCAAGTACTTAAATCGAATGGATGAAGCATTCAGAACAATTTGCAGTCTTATTTCTCCCAATCTCCTTTTTCACATATCTTCTTGTAAGACTCCCAATGAAGCTTGGACCACCTTGGAAGGGCTCTTTGGAAAATAGGATGAGATGAGGGGACACATGTTGGAGGTGGAATTTCTCACATTGGATCCAAAAATCTTCGACAATATCCAAGATTTCTTTACAAAATTCAAGGATTTACTGTCGCAACTCAAAGCTTGCAGGTTTGATAAATCTAAGGAGGATAAAAAAATGGTTCTAACCATTCTCTCCAAACTTGGTCCTGAATTATCTGTGTTCATTTCCACATTCCATTAAGTCAAATTCCCCTCTGGATCCACCTGGAAGATGCCTTCTCTTGAGGACTTTATCGAATCCCTGACACAAGAGAAAACCAAGCTCATTAACATGGGAAAAATCGAAGGCCCAAAGGTGCATGCACTTACTATGCAAGATGGAAGCCATTAATATTAGAGATATAAATATAAAGTAAAAATGAAAGATCATGCAAATTTGAAGAAGGAAGGGTACTCAAAACCCTTCACCGATGCCTTAGGATCCAAAGGGGAAAAGGGAAGAAAAGGGGAGAAATGCACATATTGTCACAAAGGCTTCCATCTAGAATCCACATGCATGAAAAAAAAAAAAGATCTAATGACTCAAATATTTCAGAAAAACAACCTTGGATATCACATCCCTGAGGGTGCCAAGAAGAAGAAGCCAAAAGATCAGAATCCCAAGAAAGACAATTCTAGCCATGCCTTGATTGCCATCAACTCCTCTCCCGATGCTTATATCATAGATTCAATATCATCACATCACATGGTTGCCTCAAAATAAGTCTATTCTTCATTGGATGCATGCAAAGGTCCACCTATTCTTATGGGGGAAAACTCTTCAGTCGAAGTCATCGACAAAGGAAGGACTGAACTCACCAACATAAGCTTCGAAAATGTGCTACATTTTCCCAAACTTTTCGTCAATCTTCTCTCTGTGTATCGGATGACGAATTATGACACCAGAAAGAAATTTATATTCACACCAAATTCCATGGACATATATGACATGAAAACCAACTTGAGGGTTGCTACCGGTGAGGTAAATCATCAGTCTAGATTGTATACATTTTCTGAATTTATTAAACCAGACTCTGCTTTACTGTTTACCCATGCTGATGAAAGTAGTAGGATATGGCATGAAAGGTTTGGACATTTCAATTTCATATATATGCAACAAATTAGCAAGCAAAGATTGGTTGATGGTCTACTAAACATCCGTTTCTCCAAGGGAGTATGTGAGGGATCTGTTCTTGGATAACACCCTCAAGAGAAATTCGACAAAGGAAAGTCTCAGACAGATTTTGCGCTTTTAGATCTGATCCATAGTGATCTCATGGGTACTTTTCCGCATCCATCGATAAAAAAAGAGAGGCTTATTCTCATTTTTGTTGATGATTTCTCACATTTTACTTGGATTTAATTTCTCAAGAAAAAATCTGAGGTATTTCAACACCTCAAAGATCTCAAACCTTTGGTTGAGATATAGTCCGAAAATAAAATCAAATTTATCCAAACTGATAATGAGGGAGAGTATATCAATCATGAGATCCATAATATTTTCCATGAGGTAGGGATTTAGTTGCAACACACAGTTCCCTATACTCCGCAACAAAACAAAGTTGTTGAGCGGAAAAACAGATCTCTAAAGGAGATGGCATCTTGCATGCTACATGCAAAATCACTACCACAAAGACTATGGGCCGAAGCACTTAATTATGCAACATACATCCAAAACAAATCTCTGCATAGATATGTCAAGGATAAGACCCCATACGAGGATTGGAGCGGCCTCAAACTGTAAGTGACCCACTTTCATATTTTCGGTTCACGTGCATGGGCCTGGATTCCCTCTAAAAAGAGGAAGGCACTTCATCCACAAAGCACTGGGTGTATTTTTGTTGGATACCTTGACGGTGTGAAGGGATATAGACTTATTGATATTTCCTTGGATTGTCTCATCATTGAGTGAAGTGTCCAATTCGAAGAAAGTGTCTCGCATGTACCTCAGTAGCCGCATGTAGACACCTTCATTATTCTACCCGCCCAAGATGATGATCATGCATATGCTGACTCTTCTTCAAATGAGATTTTTGATTCAAAGGACTCAGATGATTTAGATACAGAGTCAGTACATTCATATGCAGAGTCAGAGCATACAAATGCAGTTGTAGATCCAGAGCAGAGGCCCAAGTGGGCACATACTACTCTTCAGGATGTAGGGGATCTCGTTGGTGATCCAGCAAATACTAGGAGGACTCGATTTGATTTCGAGGAGCCTCCATTGCACTCACTTACAGTGAACCATTTCCCTCTAGGCATCTTTTCTTGGTTCAATCTTCTGATCCATAGTCTTATGGCGAGGCTGCTGGAAATCCCTTTTGGGAATCCACCATGCAAGAGGAGTACAACTCCTTCCTCGAGAACCAGACTTGGGATCTAGTTCCCCTTCCTTCTGAGAGGAAACTTGTCAGATGTCGTTGGGTCTACAGGACAAAGAGCACATCAGATGCGTAGATTAGTAGATACAAAGATAGGATTGTTTCCAAATGATTTTAGCAAGTGGATGGAATTGAATATGATGATACCTTTTCTCCAGTAGCGAATATGGATTCCATACGATTGACACTTTCCATTGCGACAACCAAGGGATGGGAAGTCCATCAAATGGATGTGAAGAATGCATTTTTTCATGGTGATCTCTATGAGGAGATCTGTATGGAGCATACCCAAGGATTTATGCATGACTCATCTTTGGTCTGTCGACTGGAGAAGTCTCTTTATGGCCTCAAGCAGGATATGAGAGAATGGTATGCCAAGATGGACTCCTACCTGTTGTCACAGAACTTTGTACATTGTAAATCAGACCTGAATATCTACATGCTCAAGACAATTGATTCACTTCTACTCTTAGTTCTACATGTTGATGATTTGTTGATCACTGGTTTCTCAACTTCAACAATTGTTGTATTCAAGAGGATTCTACATGACATGTTTTTTATGATGGACATGGGTCCTCTACACTTCTTCCTTGGACTCGATATTAGTCAGGATGCATCAGGCATCAAACTGTCTCAGGCCAAGTATGCACGAGATATCCTTGAGAGATTTCACATGATAGACTGTAAGTCTAATCTGACTCCTTTCCTATCAGGGGTCAAAATTGAGGATGGCGGGGTCACTCCATTGGTTGAAAACACACTGTACAAACAACTAGTTGGGTGCTTGTTATACCTCACACACACACCAAACCAGACCTCTCCTATGTAGTTGGTGCAGTTTCCAGGTTCATGTAGGAGCCACATGAGCTACATTGGAAGGCTGAAAAGTGCATCCTTCGATACATACAAGGCACCATCACCTTTTGGATTCATTATGCAACAGACTCTACATTAGATCTCATTGGGTTTACTGATTCTGACTGGGCTGGCGATAGCACTGATCACAAGTCCACATGTGGTTACTCACTCAATCTTTGTTCCGCGTCATATATGTTGGTCGAGAAAGAAGCAATTTTTCATTGCTCTATCTTCAGCCGAGGTAGAGTACAGAGGGGTAGTTAACATAGGCATTTAGGCTATGTGGCTACAATTTTTTCTCACTAAGTTGGGCATATTCAGTTTCATCAATCGATCGTCATCTCGTGTGACAACCACATCACTATGAAGTTTTTCATATATCCAATTCAGGGGCAGCAGATGAAGAACATTGAGATCCTCATGCACTACATCCAGGACTTAGTACATGAGGGGATCATCGACCTATAGTTCTATCCTTCAATAGAATAGATGACATACATCTTCACTAAGACCTTCACTGAGAAGAAGTTCCATTCTCTGCGAAGTCGTCTTGGAGTGAAGGACACAGTTTCCTAGCAATTGTAGTTCTTCTTTTTACATACATTGTACCTTGAGGGTGGATTTTCCCATGAGGTTTTCTCTCTTTCCTCACTTTATTTTCAGTGTATCTTTTGTATTTTGGCACCTAACATGGCCTCATTGTTGGGAGCCATTCTTTATTTTCACCATAGTGATGTTCAGGGGGGGGTTTGGAGTTACTTCACACATGCCTAAGATTTATTTTTCCTAAGATTTTTCCTTGTTTTTTAGTCATAATTAGTCATTATCTAGTCTCCTATATTTTAGGGGAGAATATTCCACCTGGCGAATATTCTCTTTTGTTGACACTTCAGTTTGACTAGTTGAGTTGAGTCTATATGCTTGCATTGGTTTTGTCATCATGCAACATTGGGATCATCACCATGCTAATGTGCACTTTCCTTGGGATCATCACTAGACTAGCACATTACCTTTGATTCCTTGATCTACTCCTAACTACAATATGTTCAGTCAATTAACTAAAGACTGGTTGACTAGTTAACTCAACTAGGTGGCAGTTCACTCCTGTAACTGCCTGAGAGACTAGACTAGGTGGCAGTTCACTCTTGTAACTACTGGTGTGTGTCCAGATCACTCTAGACCACCACTATGGCGCATTGGTTCTCCTCCAGTGCGCATTCATTGAGTTATACAAAGTATATCATGTGTAAATTAATCATTATTCAATACGATTAATGAGCATTCTTCCATTATTTCTCTCTTGCTTCTTGTTCTCAATTTATTTCTACAATTATGTGTGGTATTTTATAGCTAGATCTATTCTGTGCAGGTTCAACACATTTACAAATACCTCCCACAACTACCATAATAGCAACACCCCCCCTTATCTAGGGAGCTATTAATGGTCTTGTTATAGCGCAATTTGTACTTGTCCCAAAGGGAAAGGCTAAGGGAAGGCAAATTGGCGTAACAAGAGGTTATCCTATCATTGTCACCTTAATAAGATACCTCTTTCTATTTATTGATGATAGATAGCTCAGGGGAGATGTCCCGGTGACCTGGGGATTTGAGAAGAAAAATATTAAAGTGTCAATAAAAGTTATCCCCTCTCACAAGTCACACTAATCAGAAAGTCCCAAATTTTTAATAAATGAAGCAATGATGTGCTTATATGTACCTTCCCAGAAAAAAGCAAGAAGAAAACAATATCTTTTGCAAGTACAATTTGATGTTAGTGCTTCATAAAAACTCGGACTTGTCAACAAAATAAATAAGTTGATGCAATATGAAGCAAACAAAATTTTATAACAACAATGTATACAAGATAATAGCTTCACAATAAATTCCTTAAAAGAGCTTCGCAATGACCAAAAATAATAACCCAATAATAGCAATGAACTAGCAGTTGTCAGAAGCTAATTAGGCAGTGTAAAAATCAACTTTTGCAATTTCTTTTAAGTGATTTTACTGTTGTAATAAATGGTTGTATCTTACTTTTGTAACAAAAACAATAAGGTTAGTGAATTAGTCTAATCTAGGGTTATGAAAGGTTAGTAGGTTGCTTGAGGTAAAAGATTTAAGGGTTGGTTTCATCAATCAATCAAATTCAAGGTCCAAATCAGTGCCTTTTAGGGCTAATGGAGTCACTTTGCAGTAGCCAACTTGAAGGGAAAAAATGATAATGTAAGAGCTAAGGACCAAGGAGGAGGATGATTAAGCTGTTGGTAACATAAGGCCTCAATCAACAAGCCTTAGAAGGAAAATGGCTACTAGGAAGTAGGTAACCCTAGGCCCTAGTGGTTTTCCTTGTTATTTAGCTCAAGCTTGAAACAATTAATGGCTTGATGAAACAAATGATACTAGAGTGCTGCAATGGTAGGGATCTAGTACAATGCTTCAAAGGTAGGGTTTCTAGCACAATCTAGTAGGTGAAAATTTGTTTAAGACAAGGAAAATAACATGTACTTGTTCTCCTAGGGTTTTAGACTAGAAATTTCATAATATTAGAATAAATGCAAAGTAAATGTACCATAACCATTCAAAGCAAAGAAGGATTGTAGAAATTCACTTACATCCACCAAGAATAATCTAGCAATAAGCCTAGTTGAAGATTTTCCACCAAGAAAAATGCCAAGAAACCCCAAATTTAGCCTCCTCCAAGAAGTGCTCCTAAACTTTGAGCCAATAAACCTTAAGTAGGGCGCAAATTTCAGACCTCACTTGTGTGAGTGAATGATGATGAAAAAATAAAAGGGAAAAAACCCTTATTTATACAGTTACAATGACCTTTAATTACAAAATTAGGTCAAAAAGGCCGACATGGCCAGTTTACATGAAATATCTAGTTTTTACATAAAATTGAGAAATCAAACCCTAAATCAAGCAATAGAGGTGACGTCATGCCCTTATAGGGTGACATTGGGCCTCCTAGGTGAAACGTTAGCGTCTAGGAGAAAAATGTTAGGCCTCCCAAGGCCTTTGGATCATGCCACACGTGCCACTTGGCACACATTTTCCTCCATCATGTCCATCTAACGCTGGGTGATTTCAAGGGTCACATAGGTGACATCATGGGCCTTCTAAGGCCAACATCATAGTGGGAGGGTAGGACCCCCCTAGGTCCAAGCCTTCCAGGATGTCTTTGGTGGAATGTCCCCCTCTCTCTCTGGTGCAAGCCTCTGGTATATGTCTTCCCCTGGATGGGGTCTCAACATCCATATGGTGGGATTTCATCCCTATGGAGGTCCAAAATATTCATCTCCCCATGGTACCTGTCCATCGGGCATGATCCTGCAACATCAAAAAGTACGCTCTCCATGGGCTCATAAGTCACAGGGATCATAGCAATGTCAATCACATCTAATAATCAAGTTATCTAAACATGTGCATAAAACCCCCCTTTCCTAGACAAGTTCTCAAAGACGTTATGCTATTCTACAAGCCAGGTTTGGAGAGGGTTTCAGCAGGTCCTATTGGGATAATTGTCATTGGATGTTGGATGTTTCCAGGTCAAGAACAATATAGGTCATGTAAGTGGATGAGGTGGTATAGGGATGTTTGAACAATGGGTGCATTGATGACAGGGAAATGTATGGCTTACCTATGGGTTCCTTTGAAGAGGGTGAGATGCAACTTGTCATGGATGAAAATGTTTCCAATCCCATTCAATGATTTTTTCATTTTTATCTTATTGCTTTTTCTTTCAAGAGAATATCTAGGGGACACTTCCCTGGCATGGTGACCAATGGTGACAACGTTACCCACAAGCATTTCACGAAGATGAGAAGGTTGGCTCGTGATGAAACTCTGTTTCTCTTGGCTATGCCACTAAGAGCCATTACCCTGGCGTGGTGACCAGCTGAATGGTAGAGTCATACCGCTACATGCCCATGGACCTAATAGGATGGCTCATGATGAGACCCCTATCCTTCAACTAGGTCTTATTATTATTTTATGGGTCCCTCCATTTCTTGTTGAGAATATTTTTACTTCTTTCTCAGGGATCCCTGGGTGAAGCATATAAAGGTTTTGTTCTTTTGGATTATATTTTTCCATCTACTTTTACCCTATGGGCCTTTAGCCCCTTCTTCCCACAAGGAAAGGTATAACCCTTTGCTATCTTGGAAAACCTAATGCCCGAACCAATGTAGGGGATGGATGAGAGGGAAGGTGATGTAAAGTGATAAGTATGGTAGGAATGGACGATGACATTTCATCAATCCACCCAGTGGAAACTCATTCCTAAGAGAACTAACTTGCTAGGGCATCATGTCATTCCTCCAAGGTGTGGACAAGTCAAAAGGCATAAATTCCAAGCACACATCATGAAGTAAAAGATAATTAAATGCACATATTCAAAAGTTTTGAGAATCAGAGTGACATATACCATGATACCCAGACTCATTACCTCATGGATCAAGACCCACTACTGTTGAAGGACCAGACCAATGGGATGGATGTTGTTGTTGCTGACATGATGGAGGCATTGCAGAAGAAAGACGGGCCCTCTAGGGCCAGTCTCAAGTCAATATGGTTCTCGGTACTCCATGTCTAGGACCTGTAGGCCCTGAGACATAATCTCCTTAGTTATCCCTAGAGTAGGGGATAACATATGGCTCCAACTCGGGGACATGTGCTCACCATAGAGCGCATGAGAACCTCAACATATCTGGTATGACCTGTGACCTTCTAGATCTCAACAAAATTTATTAGTAATCATTTGGGGTGGTGATATCACCCCTGGCTCATATATGATACAATGAAATATAAGTAAGCAATCATATATACAAATGTAAATACAACTACTCTATCATGAAATGAAGATGGTATATACAATGAATGAAAAATTCCTACCTACTTACATGCACTTACCTGTGAAGTCAAGTCTTTTCCCCTTGATGGGGTTTTAGGAGGTGTCCACTAACTGATAATGGATGTCTTCTTCCTTCGAATGTGGATAGATAGTAGGAATCATTGACTGACTTCATTCTGACTCTAAAAGGTCCAAGCCAAAATTGTGCACTCCCTTTGATATTAGTAGGCTCTCCCTTTTTTGTGTCCCACATCCAGACCGTATCTCCCTCTTGGTAATCTTTTTGATTAGATTTGGTTGTTTCTTGTATAACCATAGTATATTTTTCTGAGGGAGGAGGGTGGGATTCTGATGTGAAGACTTCTTGTTGGGATGGTTTGATCAATATGTCATCTTCTCCTTTCTTTAACAATTTGACAGTCCCAACTTCTTTGTCCTTGTATTTTTCTAGGAGTTGCTGATACTCTTCCTTCTTTGGCCATTGTATTTGATCAAAGTCTTCCTTTGAAGTGAGAGGAAAATCATCATGGGAAAATACATGAAGACTTTCTTTGGTTGGATCATTTGTTTCACTAGCTTCGATATCATGCCATTCCCATTTGATGAAGCCAACTCCTTTCCTTCTAAACCTTATCAAATAGTCATCTTATTGTGTAGAAGAATAGTCGTCCCAGTCTTTAGATATGTCAGAGGCATCGTCAGGATAATCACCCCAATTTTTATCTCTTTCTTTCTCCAGAGCGATGGGGTGGGGTCCTACTAAAGCACTATCCCTTATGTATGTTTCATTCAAATGAAACACCTCGTTATTACCTAGTGCAATGTTGTCCTCGTGATTTCTAGGAATATTCTGGTCACCCTTTCCCTTGGTCCATGTCATCTCATTAATATTGTCTTATTATATCAAGGGAAAAGTGGGCCAACCTTGAAATAAGCATGGATCTATTGAGTTGTAGTCACTATGTCCATGATCAAACCTTTTGATGTGTTCCATTCTCTTTGGTTTGTTATGCAAGGTGATGCAATCTTGGTCCCTGACGAGAATAGTTGTGCAGGACAAGTCCATTTGTAGACTCCTACTTAAAGTAGCAACCCATTCCATAGCTAATATCATTTCCCAAGTTTCAGGTATATCGACAACAAAGAAGTCCATTTTGATGGGGAAATCAGTGTAGTCAGCAAGATGCACTTGAAGACCTTCCATCAAGTCGTAGACCTCTATCCCCTTTGACTCAAATCTACTAACATCAGTATAAGGTCCTGTAACTTACAACCCCAATTGGTTCATAACCTTGAAACTCATCATATTGACAGATTAATTGGAATCAATCATGAAATTGTGAAGATATAGGTCATCTATTAGTAAGGAAATGAAAAAAGGTGTTTGCTCATTTTTCTCAAAAATGACTAGTTTGTAATAATGTGGAAGTTTCTTCAAACGATAGTTGGTAATCTAGGATTTGTTTTTTCAAAGAAGGGATTTCCAACATTTCACAAATCCTCTTGACCTTTTGTAAGATATAGGCCATACTAGTGCTCAAGTTGGTCCTATTATTGCTAGGATTTTGGAAATGTTGGGGTAGATTTCCAACATATACTTGGGGCTCTTCAATCTTTAACCTTGATTCCTCACTTGTTTGGCCCAAGTATTCAATCCTAGGCTTCCTCATGTCTTGATTTTCTTGGATTTGATTTGGCATGAACAAGGTAAATATGGAATCTACAAAATTAGATTTCTCATGAGTAGACTTTGGGTGATAAAATTCAAAATGGGAGTCCTTGCATGATGAGGAATTAGGATCATCTTCTTGTCTTGCAACATTTTGTAGGTTCAAAGTGTTCAGACAATTTTTTTCTTTTGGAGCCTGAGATTTTATTGTTTGAGGAAGCCTCATAGAAAGAGGATTTTGGGTTTGTGATAGTGACCTTTCTAACTGATTTATTTCTTCAGAGGTACCTATATCCTTAGAGGGTTCATGTTGTTTTGAAAAAATTAAGGCATCTTTTATGCTTGAGAAACCAATGCTCCATTTCCTAGGGAAAGTATTGTTTTCTACCTCTAGAATCTCTGGGAGGTCATGCTCTAGTCCTCCCTTGATTTCCTTATTCATCTCCCAGATGTCATTATTGTTCAAAAAATTGACCTGATGGATGGAACCGTTGAACTTAATATTCTCTTCAATCTGACAGGAAGCATCTTGATCTTCTTCTAGGCTTGTAGATAATCGATCCTTGAGGGAAAATTGTAAAGTTCCTTCTAAGGATTTAAGGTAATGTTGGAGAATAGTGCTCTTTGGGAGAAAATTGGGTTGAAGTTTGCTAATGAGAGTGTTGAACCTATCATTTAATTACCTAACATCTTCATTGGTTTGTTTGCAAACTTCGAGGTATTGAGAGTAAAAGGAGGCCATACTTTATTTTTTACACCATCTGTCCTTGAAATCTCGTTCAATATCTTCCGGGGTTTTGATGCTTCCATTTGGGAGACCATTAATCCAGTCTCTAGCACTTCCGGTGAGTGAGCTTACAAAAAGACTCATGAAGGTGTCAGGGTGTTCTTCTCCTGATTGGTGAAATGCATATCCCTCATAAAACTTATTCCAATGTGAGTTGCCATAAGATCCTACTTCTCTCGAAAATTTAGGTATCCAGGAATCAACCTTTTTGGGAAGATCATGTAATCCTCCTTGGGTGTTAGTTAAGTCCAAAGGGCCAAAAATTTCTTTGTGATACCATTTAGGAGGATCTATGGGGGGAATAAAAACTATAGGAGAAGAAAGTGTGTAGTGACATCCGATAAGGGTCGTCATTTGTGGAGTTGCCAATTATATTTCTTGAAACTACCAAAGGGATGAGGGCACCACCCTTGGTGGAGTTTCTAGGTAAGCTTTGTAAAGTAAATGATTTTGAGGAAAGGCTTACCGAAAAGTGTCATCTTTGATGAGAATTGACTTAGTGTTCCCCGACAATGGCGCCAAAATGTTATCATGAAATTTGTACTTGTCCCGAAGTGAAAAGATAAGGGAAGGAAAATTGGTGTAACAAGAGTTTATCCTATCACTGTCACCTTAATAAGATACCTCTTTCTATTTAGGGATGATAGCCTAGGGGAGACGTCCCCGGTGACCTTGGGGTTTGAGAAGGAAAAGGTTAAAGTGTAAATAAAAGGTATCCCCTCTCACAAGTCACACTCATCAGAAATTCCAAAAGTTTTAATGAATGAAGCAATGATGTTCTTAGATGTACCTCCCTAGAACAAAGCAACAAGAAAACAATATCTTTTGCAAGTACAATTTGATGTTAGTGCTTCATAAAACCTTGGACTTGTCAACAAAAACAATAAGTTGATGCAATATGAAACAAACAATTTTTTATAACAATAATGTATACAAGATAATAGCTTCACAATAAATTACTTAAAAGAGCTTCACAATGACCAAAAATAATAACCCAATAATAGCAATGTACTAGTAGTTGTCAGAAGCTAATTAGGTAGTGTAAAAATCAACTTTTGCAATTGCTTTTAAGTGCTTTTACTGCTGTAATAAATGGTTGTAGCTTACTTTTCTAACAACAACAATAAGGTTAGTGAATTAGTATAATCTAGGGTTAGTAAAGGTTAGTAGGTTTCCCGAGGTAAAAGATTTAAGTGTTGATTTCATCAATCAATCAAATTCAAGGTCCAAATCAATGCCTGGCTAATGGAGTCACTTTGTAGAAGAAAAATTGAAGGAGACAAACGATAATGTAAGAGATAAAGACAAATAAGGATGATGATTGAGGTGTTGGTAACCCAAGGCATCAATCAACAATCCTTAGAAGGAAAACGACTACTAGGAAGTAGGTAACCCTAGGCCCTAGCGGTTTTCCTTCTTCTTTAGCTCAATATTGAAACAATTAATGTCTTGATGAAGAAAAATATACTAGAGTGCTAGTATAATGTCTTGATTAACATCATCTGGTAGAAATCATCAAAACATATCATCACAATATCCATGAGCCTCATTTATCTATATTGATGATCCATCTCCACCACCATGTGTCTAGCACCTCAGATCATTCTTGTCCCATGACAAGAATCATGACCTCATCGGAGCCACACTCACCTCATATTTGATCCTCTCATAGGATCACTTAGTGAATGCATTTATAATGCTATCAGACACATGTGTCTATCACCTCAGGTTGTTCTTGTCCCATTACAATAATTATGACCATATCAAAGCCACAAACACCTCATGGTGATCCTCTCATGGGATCACTTCATGAATGTATTCAGATCGATGCTATCGGACACGTGTAATTGCACCTCAAGAAAATCGAGTCCTCAGTCCATATAAGACTATGTCAGGGCACATCTAATCTGGATGTAGATGTTCCCTATATCCCTTGGTATGCAACCCAGCTCATGTGGAGATAGATTCGACCCGATCCTTATTGGGGCTACTCACCTAGTCGTGATTTAACTACTCACCTACTTGTGAGAGTTTCAAGGCCCGATGCAATTCACACATAGTATATCTAGCAGCAACTCGAATCTTCAGTCCATCAAAGATTACATCTAGGCATATTCCCACATGATCAAGTCTATCTGATAAATCTTGGAATATTGACACGATGTTGCAATTATCAACAATCCCCGAGGAAAACATTTGCATTCCTACCAAGCTTGTCCTAGACACAGGCTTAGTGAAAATTTTATCTATCTTCTCATCTATGGATAAGTGATTGAGCCTAACTGCTCCTTTCTACACCATGTCTCTGATGAAGTCCTACAATATCCTTCATCTCAAACTATGAAATCATCTCCCTCTATCTAAGAGAGTCCTTGAACCATGCTTCCATCTGCTGCATATCCCTTTTCATTCTACAAAGTGTCATGAAACTATGTTGGATTCTTCCTGATCATTGACTCCTCTGAAGTCATTTCAAGTATATTGTTTTCTTGTCATATATTTCTTGTTCCTAACCTATAACTAGGGGCTCCCATACTAGGGATAATGGCCCTTCTAACAAAGATAAGAAGTTTGGCCTCTCATGTTAGGATCATAACCAAGATGGCCTCCCATAGAGATAATAACCACAATGGCCTCCCATAGGGATAATAACCAAAATGGCCTCCCATAGGAATAACAACCAAAGATGGCATTCTATACTAGGATAATAACTAGAAATGGCCTCCTATACTAGGATGATAACCAAAACAACATCCTATACTAAGATAATAACCAAAACGACCTCCTGTACTAGGATAATATCCAAACCGAAAAGAAAAATGGACTCCCGTACCAGGGACAATGGTCCAATATAAAATAAAAATAATTGAAATAACTAAATTATACTTACAATGAGATTTGTAGAGATCCTGTTGAATGATCCTTTTGAGGATCGTCATCACGTTTAGTCTTATTCTTATGCTTGACCTTCTCTTCATCTTCTACAAGATCAGGAATGTCCTAGTTTATGTAGTCTAGAATATCATTTTCTTCTAAGATAATAAGTAACTCAATCTTCCATGCTTTGAAGTTGGTGGCACCTTCCAATATGTCTTCTACTCTGAAACTGGTCTTTAGGACTATTTTTACTTTGACCTTGACCAATGAAACTTTGAATTTGACCAGTCAAACTTCGACTTTGACCCAAAAATCTAACCTTGACATTTTTTATGGCTAAGGGCACCATGAGATGCATTGGGATAGGGCACACTAGAATATCCAGGAATTAGGTCCAATGCTTCATTGAAAGTGCCCAAAAATTTAGGTTTAGGGTTTTCTACAACTGCAAAATCAGAAACCCTGGTTTCAACTGCAACTGGTGCTAAAACAAGCTTGACAAGGAACTCCTGATCTACCTTCCAGTGATTAAACTATTCTGAAGGTAGTGTGGGCCCATAACCTGTTAGAATAATGTAGATGTGCTAGTTTCACCATAGACAATGCTACACCATTGTCACCCATCCATAGGCACAAAGCCTCCCCCGAGCACCTTAAACTTTGGCAGAAAGAATGATTCCTGGAAGCCACACCATAACCAAAAAATAACCAAGAGATATTGCACCATCTCCAAAGGTAGTGCACAAGATAAAGATACATGAAAGACTAAAAAAGAGAAAAATTCCCAACAACAATTGTTGCTCCTCCTCATCCTCCAAACTTGCACACTATTTCTGGTTTTTTGGGTGAGAGTGAGTCAAAAAATCATCCAAGAAATCCTCTCATTATACTAATATGTCTAGTGAATTTTATGGCTATCCGACCCGACTTTTTGGTAATTATATTTTATGTTTATCTTTTTCCTGTGGAGATGACTACTCTTTCTAGAGGATAATACCTTAATATTATATATTATGCTGAGCTGACTTGTCTTCTAGGTTTTTCACACATATTTTTAAGGTTTCTCTTGATTTTGGAATATTATATTCTAGTCAAATGTTACATATGGAGGTTAATACCTCCCACAACTACCATAATATCAACAAAAACTACCTTGCTTTGGTGACCCAATAGAGTTGGATGGTATGTTGGTGGGTGTCCTTTGTCTTGGTGTCCATGATCCTATAAAATTTCACCTGTTCAATGCAATCAAGATTCAATTATGTAGGGGCCAACTGTTGGACCGTGTCCTAAGTGTCCAGAAGAGGTGGAAAATATGGTCAAAGCAATTCCATATTAAATACCAAGTGCAAGCCAAAGAAAGGAGGAATACTTAATTCAAAAGCATTCTCACCCACCACCTTGGTGATGGTGTAAGGCCTGTATTAGAGTGGGCGTAGCTTTCGATGGGGTCTTTTGAGGTGCTCTTTTTTCAAGTGAAACCACACCTATTATCCCACCTAAAACTTGTGTGGTACTTGATGTTGATCGTGGCACTTCTTGTACTTGGCATTGGATTTATGCACAATATCATGAACTTGTTTTTGGATGTGCTCGATGCGCTCAAAACATTTTGTTGCTCAACAAAAGGGTTGTGGCTAATAGAGATGTGGAGGAATTTGTTGTAGCTATGTTGAACATAAGGAAGTCTTTCATCCCATGTGTGTTGATGTTTGGAATTGTACATCCTCAAGATATATACAATCCTATTGACTACCTTTGTTTCTCCATTAGTCTGTGGGTGGAAGGAAATCGAATTGGTTAGCTTGGTGTCCATCTTCGACCATAGGCTGGACCCAAAATTTATTAGGAACCTATTGTCTCAATCATAGATAATAGTGCATCGAAGCCCAAAATGAACCCAAACATGTTTAAAGAAGAGCTTGGTGGTGGCATCGACTGTGGTTCTCTTCTTGCAGAGTGCCAAAAATTCCATCTTAGAGAATCGATCAACTACCATGAAGACATTGTCATTCCCATGCTTGGTTGAAGGCAGACCAGACATGTAGTCCATAGAGATGGACTCCTAAGGCCTATCCGGAGTAGGAAGATTGGTGTATAGCCCATGTTTCTTGATGGATGGCTTGGTAATGGTGCAAGTACTGTAGGATCCGATGTACTTGCAAACATCTTGTTGAAGCTTTGACCAACAAAAATGCTTTTGTGGTAGTGCCACCATTTTCTCTACACCAAAATGTCCCACTGCCCGGATATAATGAGCTTCCAAGATCATATTTTCATGCTCGCTTGAAGGAACACAAAGATGACTCAAATGGCATAGTAATCCATCTTGAATATGAAATTATGGAACTATTTTTCCTAGAGATCCAGGTTTTTCTGAAGATGAGGTTGTCATCCAAATATACAAACACAAAGGAGTTTGTGAATGGTCATAATATATTCATCATCCACATGAATGTGGTTGGGGCATTAGTCAAGCCGAAAGTCATGACCAACCACTCAAAGAGACCTTATTTATATATGAAGTTCATCATCCACAAATCAGTTTGCTCAATCAACACCTCGTGGTAGCCCGAATTTAGATCAATCTTACTAAAAAACTTGGCTCCCTTGAGTTGATCTATAAGATCATCAATTTGGGGAATTGGGTATCACTTCTTGACTGTGATTTTTTTCAGGGCTCTATAATTAATAAAAATTCACCATGTCTTGTCCTTCTTTTGTACTAGAACAATTGGGCTCTCGCAAGGTGAGGAGCTTGGTTTGATGTGGCCCTTCAGAATTAGCTCTTGGATCTGGCGTTTTATTTCATCATTCTCCATAAGAGAACTCTTGTACATAGGGCAATTAGTTAGAGGAGCACCAGGTGTCATATCAATTGAGTGATTTACCTAACTATGCATAGGCACCCTAGTAGGAGAGGTGAATATGTCTTTGTATTCCTCTACTATATTTTCCACATGTCGTTGCTATGTAGAGAGACCCCATGTAGAGGTTTCGACGGTTGTAGTGACCTTCCATTCACCTTCCGATAAAACCATAAAGAGGAAAAACTTCCCAGTCTGAGAGGCCACATTTTTTCACTGCTTCGCAAAGATCAAAGAGATCGTAACCTTTGGGTCTGCCTTCGATACCCTGTAGAGTTGATATCCCAAAGTAATAATGACACTACAGGGATTAGATTCATAAACAACATGATGCTTTCACATATATGGTTGTCCTAACAAAACATAACAAACTTAAAGGGGGGGAACATCACACAATACCTTTTCTTTGAAGGGTTTGATTTCATAGTGCATGTGACATTGTTGGCTGACACATATATCCCACCCGTGGTTGAGCCAACCGATGGTGTATGGTTGAGGATGTGGTGTCATTGTCAGGTTTAACCTCTTGAGAACCTATACTGAGATTAGGTTCTTTTGGATACAATTTTCAACAATGAAATGGAGTGGGGTCCCCTTCACCCATATTTGAGAGTGGAATAGGCGCTCCCCTTCTTTAAGATCCTTTGGTTCCTTTGGTTGGAATTTTTTGCTAGCAATGGTGACACTAGGTTCTGTGTCAATGATTCACTTTCCATTTTATGGTTTTGAATCAGATTTTGAGTTAACATTTGACCCCAGGGATTTCATCTTAGCCAACAATGACTGTTTGGAGCGACATTTATCAGTATTTTTCCAAGGGATTTTGTGTAACTCGTACCACTTTCCAGTGTCCTTCTTCGACTTCCCATTACCCTTGTTTTCTAGTGGCTTGGGTGGGTTATCTTGGGGTTGTCCATCCTTTCTCTTCAATTTTTCCTAGGATTTAGTTCCACCCTTACCATACTTTGGATGTTGAATGTTTTCAGACCCGAACTCCCACTTGTTCTACTCCTTAAATTTCTGCTTGATTTTAATAACATACCAATAAGCATCTCCCAAAGATTAGATGTCCAGAAACTCCATTTCAATTTGGATGTACCTATGTAGAGCCCCACGATATTTTAGTACCAGATGCTACTCAGAGTCTTTGATACCCATCTTGGTGTGCAAGTTATGGAAGGTATTTGTGAACTCTGACGTCGTTTTCCCCTTCTCTTGGTGCAGTGTATTCCATCTCATGTATTGGTCATCATAATTTACAACAGGGTAATATTGTTCCTTGAGGGCATAAAAAAAACCCACCCAAGTGGGTCCTAGAACAAAAATTGTAGACTCTTCCTTGACATGTTTCTCACAGTAAGTCTCCCACCATTCTCTCACAATAAGGGCATTAAGGAGCGGGAAGGTGATTTTTTCATTGTTGGAAATTTTTTGGATAAAGAAATAACCCTCTACCAGACTTAACTATTTTTTCAAAGCCTCAACGTCTATCTGGCCTTCAAATAAAGGAATATCAAAGTTAACTTGTACATTGAAGGGCATTGAACCTCTGAAGTGATTTTTGGTTGAAGGTGCTTTCGTTGTTGTCGATAGCTGCTGAAGGATCTAGGATAAATTATCCATCATCTTGCTCCTCTGTTGTGTGAGGGATTCCTTGAGAAACAATTTGAAAGGATCTCATTCCCTTTCATCCCTATTTTATTATACCATGGGAGTTTGCTTGTGTGTGCGAGAGCAGTTGTCTTCAAGAGAAGCAAGCTCGAGACCCAACTCTCTATACCATGACCTCGTCGGAGACATCCACTAAGAACGATAAGGAGGAGATTTCTCTAATACCACTAATACATATTATTTTGAGAACGATATGAAGGAAAAAATATAACATAGATATAAAAATGAAATACACAAATATATGGCACAAAACACAGTAATACATTGAAGCTCAGATTCTATTAATGATTTTCTGAAAATACAAAAGACTGTAAAATGCAAAAGACACAAGATAACTACAATGCTGGTAGCTTATCTCTGAGAACATATGTGTCAGTTACGATCATTCACAAGAAGTTGATTACAATGAGGCTCCAAAGGAATTTTTAACATAAATAATAATTGATAAAAACATAAACATCCAAAACCCTAACCTCATGAGATGAAATGCCAAAATTTTTGTGGGCCCCGGTGGGCATAGAAGTTGATACATCAAATTTTCGAGGGCGTAAATTTTTCATACGATCTTCGTTTGGGGCGCTCTATACCTCATTAGAAAGGTATAACTGAGGAGTACACATTTTTTTCATACCATACAATGTCTTTGACCATTTTTTGGACACTGTCATGCCCATAAAGCATTGTTTAAGGACTCAAAATGGCCCTGGAAGTTCAGGACCCAAAAAAGTGTAGACAAACTGTCAAAATGGAAAATTGTTCTTTGAGCCAGTGGAATAGGTGGGTGGATACCATTTTACACCTAGATCATTCCTTCCCCATTAAGAAGAAATTTTCTCCATTGTGTCAAGTTTGTCCATTAGATGGGGAAAATTATGTTGAAACAGACTCCTGGTGAGACACTTCCCCTAATGAAGAAACTATCCTACTTTGGCGACTCAATAGAGTTGCATAGTCTGATGGTAGGTGTCCATGATCCGGTCAACTTTCACTTGTTCGATGCAATCAGGTTTGAGTTCTATAGGGGCAAATTGTTTGGTTGCGTATGAAGTGTCCAAGAGAGGTGGAAAATATGGTCGAAGTAGTTCCACATTAAATATCGGGTGCAAGCCAAGGAAAGGAGGAATACTTAATTCAAAATCATTCTCACCCACCACCTTGGTGATGGTGTAAGACCCATATCATAGTGGGCATAGCTTTTAATGGGGTCCTATGAGGCAATATTTTTGGAATTTCAACCACACCTTATCTCCCAAATGAAACTTGTGTGATACTCGATGTTGGTCATGACACTGCTTGTACCTGGCATTGGATTTTTGAACTGTTATCCCAAATTCATAGGGATAAATAAGGAGATGATGCATTGAGGCCCTTAGTTTGTATACATGGATTACTAAGAGACATATTGACCAGCAGTGTCCACTTGCACAGATGGATGCTCGCTTCACCACCACAGTTCCAGGTTCATCATAAGGGTATCCACCACACCATCTTGCTTCCAGAGGACATTGGGTCTTGCTCCATGAGGTACAAGCCATGTACTATGGTGACTGTCATTTCAATATTTGAGGCATTTGAGTTTGTTGCATTTAAAACTTCTTTTGATTATTTAACGTTTTCTTGGAAGTTATGTTATTTTCCTTGTTTCACCTTGGTGGTTGACATAATGCCCTAGTAAGTGGTCACCCTTAGGAATAAGTTTGTTATTGGGGGTCCCCTTGACGAGTAATCATGCCATTCCCGACCATACTTGTAACTTTCCACACTTCGACCCCCCATATCCTTATATTTTGGGTTTTTGGGTGTACCGACCCAATAAGGGGTTGTCCCTCATTTCATGGGAAGAAGGGGTTGAAGGCCCAAAGAAGATATAGCTAGAAAAATATAAAATCCTAATCA
Organism: Picea engelmannii; assembly: GCA_009831015.1. Lineage (NCBI taxonomy): Eukaryota > Viridiplantae > Streptophyta > Pinopsida > Pinales > Pinaceae > Picea > Picea engelmannii. The sequence goes on along the minus strand of ML844858.1, from coordinate 12,632 downwards.
TGAACCTTCTAGATGATCTCCCAAAGAGGTATTGATAGACTATACCCCATGGCACTATGTGTTATTCTCCCTTCAAGTGACATTGTGGTACTTCCCTTGAATATAATTGATTCACTCTTAGGGTGTACCCAACGTTTGGACTCTAATTAACTAATGGAAATAAATAGGCTTGGAAAAATGATGCATTGAAAATTAAGGTGCAACTCACCCTCTACAAAGGCACCCATATATGAGATACTACGGTCCCTTGTATGTCATGAACCCCATGCCCAAGAGTATTTCCCACATCCATGTCACTTTTTCCATGTGTCTTAGAGAGGGTT